>WOGN01008192.1:0-11432 GCA_015342105.1 Leptinotarsa texana
AAGCAAATGCGCCACTGGAATCAATGAAGTCGCCCCGGAGCGCCAATTAATTCTTATTGTTGTTTTTATTTTATTTTTATCGTTGTTTTAATAAAATTTAAGAAATAATAGAAAATAAACAATGAATAAAATATAATATAATATAATGCTTATCTATGTGTCCCAAATTATTGCGACTTGAAATGAATATAATTAAAAATGAGTTGGAATTAATATAAACAATAAAACGTCAATGGTTTACATAAAGAAAAATAAATTAGTAGTTTAGTCAGTACCTATGACAATAAATAGGCAGTGAGTATGAAAGGCAAAATTTTAAAAAAACCAATTTGCGCAAACTGAACAAATCACTGACATTTTACTTAATGTTAACAACTTCCTTTTCGTCGCATATTATTCAATAATTGACTTTCTTTTCAGTTCACAATTTGTTCTCTTTACAAATTAATATTATTATAATACCAGTTCCTCAGAATTTGACATGGCGGCACTATGAAAATATTATCAAACAATTTGATGTAATTAAAATAAGATTATCGAGATGGATGAAGTAGAAATGGAAATAAATAAAATTATGTAAATTGTTGCAAAATAGTAAACTCCGTCTTTTGCTTCTCACCACATCAAGTTGTTAGACAAATTTTAAGTAGATGACGTCATACGACGGCTATATTGAATTTGGAGTATATTAATATTACTCCGCCATTTTGAATAGGCATGGCCTCTGGTGTAATATTGTGGAAAATGGAATTTTATATTGCTTTGTAAGAATATACAGTATTCTAAAATTCTTGAGTTAGATCCATTTCAGGTAGAACACGAGACTTTCAATTGTTTTATCGTTAGACACATACAGGGTGTATCAACGATGAGTTGATACAAGAAAATATGTCATGAGAAAGTTGTAGAGATTAATGAAAGCTATGTTTCAATAATTATTACTAATATATAGGATGACCAAACTTTTGTTGGGTCACACGGGATTTTTTCAAATTGAATACTCCAAATATTTTCACTCGATTGAATTTCTTGGGCAGTGTTTCTCAAAAATATAGAGTTGTTTGGGTTTCTACTGAGTGGTTCATAAGGATAGTGAAATTCATGTCAAAAAATAGGTTCATTCATCCAAATATCTTTGGGGATAGAGTATTTTCATTTCATCTTCATATGTTTACCGAACGACGTTTTTCTATACAGTGGTGAACAAATCTCGGGATCACTTTTTTCTCAGTTTTTCAAATGGAACAGCCCAGAACCCTAGTCCTCACTATGAGCTTTCTGAAAATGTAGGGATCCACTACTTCATTAACATTGGAAATGTATCTAATTCTTGAGGATAGTATGAAAAAGTAAATAATTAAACCTATCTACGATTTCTTTTCGAATTTCAAATATTGTCCACCTAGTAATAGAGCAAAAATCCTTTGATAATCTATTTTCCTCATAATCTCGTTGTTTCCTCACAACAGGCCAATCAATCCCTTAACAAGATAATGGAAATTTGAAGAAATTTGGTCTGGGGATATTACTGTTCCTGTAGAAATGTATCAGTTGCGATTATAAACAGTACACACAATAATCGATAATTTTTATTGTATTTTTTTCACGTTTTGTTCAATTCTTTTACTTTACACTATCTCTGTTTCCTGAAACATCTCATTCGAAAAATCTGCAATCATATATTCATTGTATCAGGATATAGTAATGCATATTATTCTACTGGCTGAGGTCAGATTATGTTACATCTACTCGGAATGAAGATCATTTTAGTTATATCAAATCACCCTTGGAATATTTGAATATTATAGGAATTGCCAACAAACTTGACATTTAATTACTAAGCAGGTGAATTAACAATTGAATTCTATTTTTTCTCTTGCTGCGTTATCCTAACGCAAGATTTGTGAAGAATTAAAACTCAAAGTCGTCTCCACAATTTATTATCACTCTCAGATGTTAGAACGGTAAAACCGTCAATCAGTACATGTTTCGAACCTATATAAGTTTACCATATACTAAAAACAAACAGTGTCATAATTAAAGTGCGCACCATATGGGAAACTTTTTTTTCTAAAATTGCCGTAGACACAACTTTTTCAAGTAACTTTTTGTTAAATTCGATCTAGAAATGCACTTTTTCAATTTAAAAAAAAAGTTGAATTTGACAATCACCTGAACGTCAGTGGGTCGCAGTTGGCCGCATCATTTTGAGTTAAATTTAAAGCATAATCAAGTGCCGAAGTTAAACGTCATTGAAACTTTCTAAAAAAAAAGTTTCCCATATGGTGCGCACTTTAATGGTGACACAGTATATGTGAAAACAGAAATTTTGGAACTATAACTTTTCTCGGATAAATAAACTCTTGCCTGTGTCATATCTGTACGAGTATTAAGTAGTACCTATTGTGAACAATTAAAATCAAGACCATAACGAAGGAATTCCAATTCAATGGAAAACGTTTGCACATAATCCACTTTTCAAAACACCTTGATTCAGTTTATAATTGTAAAAGTAAGAGCTGCTGGTTTTTGCAGAGTGGGGTTTACCATACCAATTAATTGAATCAGTGCCGCAAATGGTACAGACTTCTAGGTATATAATTATATAATTTATTTAATTCAAATCATTCCATAATACATAAGAAATATACTAATCAATTACTGAGCTTTTTCTGAAAACATTCGATTTACGATTCACAAAAAATTTATTTTTCATTATCAGACCCTGGGGAAATCAAAAGGATATCACGAAAGTTGTTACTATTTGAAACTCAAACGTCATTGAACTATTTCTATAGTAATATTATTCGTAAACAAAACTATCTAAATTAAAGGGGTTATATTTTTTAGGAGTTATTAATTTTTGTAACAAGATGGAGTAGTAGAAAGCCAAAAACTTTTTTTCCCAAAAACTATCTAGTTAATGAATAAGTTTGTAATTGAACACAAAACGTAAGTTGTACTTGTAAAAATCTTCGGAAAACAGATATATTTCGAACTCTAGTATCAAACTTAATCACATCCCGAAAAATCATGACTGAATATCAACTATTCCACATTCCAAGAAGGCAGATCTTCGTCGAGATGAAATCGGACATTACGAATACCGGTTTTTACAAAACTTCATACAAGGCCAGTAGTACAAATTCTTGGTGAGAACATTCAGAGAGTTGAAGAAACGAAATATAACCTCTTCAGATAAGAATGCACCAATAAACTTGTTTCAACTGTGAGAGAGGCAGAATTTAGTAAAATGTAAAATTTCATGATTTTCGGAGATATTAATAGTCAACTTCCAAAATGAAAAAGAAAATTATATATCATTCTGATGTTTTAAAAACAAAACAAGTACTAAAAGCACCAATGAATATAATAAAAGAATTATAGGAATCAAGAACCGAACTGCTGTCTACTGACTTTTTTGGGGGGTTTTAACCTTCTATAATCATGAAAAATGAGAATTAAAACTTCCTGAAAATTATGAAAAATCTGAAATTATATAATCTGAAAATTATGAAAAATGTAATGGAGAACTATATACTCTGTTAAAAATTTTCACTTTTCTCCAAAAATATTCGTTTATTAATGAATTTCTATTTTGTCCCCTCTAAAGTAGTCCCCCTCAAATACAATACACTTGTGCTAGCATTTTTTACAATCATCGACAAAGTTCTGATATGCACTTGAGCTCTCTCAGCGATTCGGTTTTTTCTCCTCAATCATCGCAAACAACCGTCCTTTCATGGGTCTCTTCAATCTTGGGAACAAAAAATGTTGCAGGGGGACAAATCTTGTGAATACGGTGGCTAAGGCATGATTACGGTGTTGTTTTTGGTAAAAAAATTACGAAAAATCCGTGAATCTTTTTTCATAATACCAGACGTTTTCTTCGTATTGCTTGTCGCAACCGGCGCTTTTTGGTTGTTCTCTTTGGGCTCTTCCATTGGGACGGTTGGGCTTAGGTTTCGATGTTGTAACAATATGCTCATGCGTCACAAGTTAAGCAAAGCTGGATCGCCGTTGACGTCACGTAACATTTTCCTGGGCCATGCTCATATGACGGTTTTATTTGTTAAAATTTAGCAATTCTACCGTAGGAGACCGTTGTGGGTAAATGAAGAAGGTTTATGAATATCTCCTGCACTCACTATTAGTAGTTCTAGATTTTTTATTGTTGTCTAGAAAGTGTTTGAAATCTTAATCTAAATTAATCAAATTATTTTTTAAATCAACAACCAAAAAAATAAAAAATCTAAAAGCTAGATGAAAAAGTCAAATATAAAAGTTATGCATCGCGAAATTGTACATTCTTTCATGAACAAAACTATATTGAAAATCCGTTTGAACACAAAATGGACAAAATTAAGAATATGGACAAAATTTCTATCCCTCCGCTCCTGCACTTTCTTCAAACATTCACTTATATCTTCTATTATATTCATATATTCATTCATCATATTTATATATCTATTCATCTTATATCTTCTAACATGGAACATGGATTCTCTTAAAACTTTTAGTTACATGAAGTTACATACATAAAGTTACATGAAAGACTGGTATCTGAAGCGTATTACAATCTGACAGAAATGTGTACTTTTACCTAGATGTGATTATTTATATGTATTATTTCCATGTAATTATATAATTGTATATTTATCTGGATGTAGTTATTCACATGTTCTCTTTTTATCAGTGTTTGTCAATAAGGTCCTGTATTTTGGATAATAAACACATACTCTCTCTCTCTCGCAAAGTTTTTGATAAGTTTAACTGGATTGGACAAGGTAATTCTGAATTCGCTATTTTTATCCTTCGTGTATGAAACAGTTTTATATTTAAAGAGAGAATAGGGATAAATACATTTCAAATAAAAAAATCAAACGAAGAAAATAAACGAAGAGGTGGAAGGATCTCGGGCGACAGTCGATTGAACAAAATTTCGTAATTTTGATAGATAAATTGCATATTAATAATTATAAATGAAAGACTCAATAGGCAACAATATGTTATTAATTTGTTGATAATTACGAAAAAAATAATCGAAAAATTATAACGCCAACGCAGTGAGTACAAAAGGAAAATACTTCGGCATCGAATAAAGTAAACAACCTTTTTTAGTACAGAAAAGCAATTCCAGACATGGATTGAATAAAATCAAAATGTGTTTTTGCAAAAATATATGCAGAAAATATTTCCAGTGAAAAGTATAGAAAATTCAATATCTAAAATGTCCAGTTCACGAAGCAAAGTTCTATTTTACCTTCAATATTTCAACTATTAAAATGTTTGTAGTACTTTCAGTTGACTTGTAATACATTTTGAATGATAATTTGAGAACGAACAACATACATTTGTATCACTCATTTCATAATTTCATGGTTCCTGAATTCAAATTAATCAAACATTTCAAGACTGCATGCCTACCATAAGTTGGCAAAAATTTTCATTTCTCTTATGAATATTTCAACAATTTTTTATTAAGGTACCTCATTTCACTGAAAATGTTTATTGTATAAAAAGCTACTGACATATTGAGACAGAAATTTTTTAAAACCGGCTCTGTCATACATAACATTCTTTCAAAGGTCAACAATTCTTTGTCTACAGGAAGTTCCAGTCATTCAAGTATGATTAGGTCTCAGAATCAGAGCATCAAACGAAGGACTCTCATTTCTTTCCTTCACTATCAACAGAAAAAGATAATTCTTTGTTGGAAATGTGGTTAAAGTGGGTGGGATATTTAACTGTTGAAATAAATAAACGAAGTACGGATTTAATGATGATCTAATAATAATTGTTTATACATGCCTCTTCTTTATAACTCAACAGGGCAGATAACTGTTACTCGTTAAATATAAAGTTTTATTCTAGGGCGTTAAAAGGTAAGGCCTCGTTAATCCTTAGCTAACACAAGTTTCGACTTTAGAGAGTTGTCGTTTATAGGGGGCGACAGCTGGTTAACAAACATATCACAACTAAAAACGGTGTGTCTGTACATAAAATCCGAAAGGAATGGGAAAATCCATCCTCAAAAACTATTTATATGCATTATTGAAAATGCTTGAGTAATGATATAATAAGAAATTTCAATTTTTTTTAGAAAAAAGTGTGAATCCGGCTTAACATTTTTATTATAATATATACCACCCCTCAGGCGGCTTCTCCCAAAATCAATAATCTCTGGACATATCATTCTTCGGATGGGTATAAAGTATCCCTTAGATGGCTCCCAAATTAATAACATCTTGTCATATTGCTTTTTGGGCTATTCCAAGTGTATATCCTGAATATGAACCTGGATAAACTTATTAAAATTTTGTTCCATTATATGGCTCCCAAATGCATCACCTTTGAGTATATGGTTTTTTGGTCTATTTGATGTTTCTATACCGAATATGAATCTAATAAAACATTTTCAAAAATATGAACGGAATTTTTGAGAACTTCCTTCAAATATGCACAACCCCTTGGACGGATCCCAAATGAATCATCTTTTGTATACCATTAGATGATTTTTCAGAAGTGTCCATGCCGAATATGGCTGAACATTTGCAAGACTATAAATGACATTTTTGAAAATTTATTTCGAATATTAACAACCACTTAGACGGTTCCCGAATGAATTATCTCTTAGTATATCATTTTTCGGCTCTTTCGAATATGAAACCGACTAAAATTTTTCAAGAATATTATCGAAATATCTGAAAATTTCGTTCGAATATGAACCACCACCCCTGCGGACGTTCCCAAACGAATAATCTCTTGTTATATTGTCTATTCAAAGTATCAATACTGAATAAAATCCTAGCTAAACCTTTTCGAGAATATAAACGGAATTTTTGAAAATTTCGTTCAATAATAAATCTCCCCATTAAACACTACCAAAGGAATCATCCTCTTGGTATATTAATCTTCGGTCTTTTCGAATTTTCTGTACTGGATATCTGTTTAAAATCTGTTTTTCCCTTAACCAGCCGTCGCACCCCTATGAACGACAACCCTCAGAAATTGAAACTTGTGCGAGCTAAGGATTAACGATTAACGTGTGATTCCTGCCTAAACATTTTTTAAAATATTGTTCAACAATGCACTATTTTACTACAATTTCTTTTTACATTATAATGTATATGAATTTATGAAGAAAACTAATTTTGTATTCATTCTCGACGTCACTGATATTTTGCCTGCTAGATAAAAACGGCCGTCGAAAAATGGCTGCTAACTTCACATTGGTCTGTGAAAATACTTCATTTCATACTTTGTGTTACAATGTCTTATTGTGCATTGAATAAAAAATAGATGACGGTACTAACATGGTAATTCACTTCAGAATAAAGTAATTTTCTGCTGATTGCGTGAGAACAGTTCTTCTAGCTGATTTCAAAGAATGAGCGGATGAATGTAGGGTGTATCACATTTCAGCAACCTTAATGTAATAAATTTTCTATTCGTCTGCATATTTCTTTCAAGAACAATTCCAGTAAACAACATTCAACAGTACCTGTCAATGCTTGAGTTTCTACTACCAGCATAAAAAAACATAAAAAAAAAGTTACTTACGAAATTCATATACCTAGTGAAAAACTAAACTATTTATGGTGTTCTTGTAATGCCTAATATAACACAATTATTGAAAGCTGAAATGAAAACGAAATTATCATGGAAAACTTAAAACTTCCCTCGAAATTATCCTAATACTGTATTTTTGTAAGTTACTGAAAAAACCAAACATTATTTTTGTGTACACATGAAATTGGTGAGTTGTAGTTTTTTAGACTCAACACAGCGTTGATGAAACATGCGATTAGCTAAAACTAATTTAATCTCGCGATCTATTATAACAAGTCGTTTATGGAAAAAGTAAATAGAGATTCGTTTCTTAATTTTTCAGCTACGTTCAGATTCTCAAAATGTTTTTTCTGAACTGTCAAGAGGACCCTTCCATTAAACTATATGTTATTGTTCATGACAAACTCAAACACAAATTTCACTTTTGTGTTGAACGTTGAAAAATCGTACCTTGGAGGAAATATATTTTTGACACAATTTGTTCATCAAATAGATATTACAAAAGTCTTATTTTGACCTGAAAAAAAGATCTGAAAAGGTTTATACAAAGTTTTGTAACACCATGCCAAGATGAAACAAATATTATAACCATTAAACTGAGCATTTTCATTTATGAGTATGTATTTACAATCGGCTTTACAATGGCTGACTTTTTCCGAAATGAGAATAATTTTTCAACTTGTTGAATATTCTAACTTTCCACCATCATGTTCGCATTATTGAAACATGCAATAAAAAATATAATTTTTTCATCTATTCGTTCATTACCCAATATAGTATACATATTATGAAATTATAACTTTATAATGCAGGAGATGCGATAATTTTATAACTAGAATACGATATAAAAATTAATTCAGCCGAAAAAAATAAACATACCGAGTTAAGGAGAATTTCGAAAGTACTGAAACTGAAGTAATGAACGAAAATATTTTAAGAATGTGGGAAAAAAAGGTTTTGCGTGCCCATTTTGTAGCAGATATGCGTAATTTTTTGGCATAGATCTATCAATTTACAGCACAGGTGCCATTCTCATACCTTCTAATCGGCGACAAAAACTTTCTCACTATTATATATTTGGTTTTTTACTACACTATGAATATAGTATATTACAAAACATATACAGTGTCCGGACTGATGGAAATGCTCAAAATGCACCTACCACCTGAATGGGTTTGGCCAAAGTGATATACACTGTCCGCCACTTGCGATGGAACACCCCATTTTTACTGTGGACGGACAGTGTATATCACTTTGGCCAGCCCCATTCAGGTGGTAGGTGCATTTTGAGAATTTCCATCAGTCCAGAGAGTTTCATCGTTCTACCTCGAATATTACGGAAGATACGGGGGTGTTTCCATGAGAGGTGAGACACACTGTATACGTATAATTTTCATATCATCTATTGGCCTGTTCTGTTCAGAAACGACACAGAAACCTGTGAAAAGATTAGTTACCTTGTATTAACAACTAAATAATTGTAAATACTCCTGAAGAAACTTTCTATGTTTTTTACCACTTTAATTTGTAACTAACGTTACTGTAGTTTCGAACTATAAGGACATTTTCAAACTACATCAAGTCCTTATAGGACGAAACTGCAATAAAGTTACTTACAAATGTAAACTTTCAATTCTCTTTTCTTCATTATGATTTCGTACCACGTGGTAACGGCTACATCCATCAATTTATAAATCTTCCATTAAGCAGGAATACTACTCCTCGAACCTCACCATATACTTTAATTAAAACCGTTCAATTTTGTCATGACTACTACTACATAATTATTGCGAATCTCACCAATCAAACCTACACACTTCTACTGCGATCGTTTATTTTTTACTTGACCAAGGTAATCGTATTCACGGAGTAAGATGACCCACGCAAATCAATATTCCGCACCGGTTTGAATCGAATTAAGATTATTTTAGTCAGGCGGTTAGTAATAATAATGATACATGAATTCCTTGAACGTTAAAAAAGCGGGAAAGTCGTTTTGGTCGATTGATCTGAGCAATTGATGTGGAATTGGCCGCGGCGGTAGTGCGCCCGACTCACGATCGGAAGACCGTGGGTTCGATTCCCGCCTCGACCAGATATTTTTCTCAAGAAAATTTATCTGGTTGAAGCTGGAATGATTCTGCAACCGTGTTAGGAATCACACGTTAAAAAGTAAGACCGAGTTATTCCGTAGCTCGCACAAGTTTCTCAACTTCTGAGAGTTGTCATTCGTATGGGGGCGACAGCTGATCTGTTTAAAATCTGTTTAAAATATGTTTTTCTTAATGGAAAAACATATTTTAAACAGATTTTTGAACAGAATGAAAGCAATCATCTTTTTGAGAGACCATTCTCCAAAGAAGTGAAACATAATACCTAATCATATCTAACACATCTGAATTAGATACTTGACCTAATTCCTCTTTAAATATAAACCGTTTTCACCATTGAACCGATATTTTCAGGAAAATTTAGAAAGATTGGTACATTTTAATTTTTTTTTTATATTTCCTTGTTGTTGTTTGCCAATAACTGAATTGAACATTTCGTGTTGAATATTACTTGAGTTCAATCCCAACACGAAACCATTAATTTTAACCCATCTACGTGTTTCATTCACCAAATTATCATCTTCAGGATGAAGTTTAATCTTTAATCTTTCTCTTGAAGATGATCACTTAGTAATTAATTTTTAAAAATAACAGTTTGGTGTTGGGATGAAACTCCAGTAATATTCATCACTAGATACACCAAAGATTCCAGACAGTGCATCACAAATTTCGTGTTGAGGTTTCAAAAATTGAATTTGTATCATCTTTATGGTTTGAGGTCAAAATTATCTAAATGATAAAATGTCTGCTTGTTGATCAGAGTGACTCAAGAAAACGCATATTAAAATAGATTCTAGGGACTTCGGAATGACATGAAAATTTCGTGTTAGAGTTTCGCATTTCAATTTAAAAAATACTTGAATGAAAAAATTAATGAAGCATTAAAACTAGTAGGAAATAAATAATCGGAAACACTGAAAGATGACTAGGATACCTACTAACAAAAAATCCTCGTGAAGTCGCTCGGTTTGAAATTTTTTTCTTTTAATTGTTTGCATTTCCTCATTATCTATATTTATTTTTATTGTTTGTATGTAATTGACGTTTGTCAATTCAGTTCCATTTCAGGTTACAATAATATACTCAAGTTGACACTTTATTGTGAAATGTACAGTTTATAAAACAGTATAACATGTATCTCAAGTGTAACATATGTTTCACTATACAACCGCTTTTTCAGGCTTGTTCATTCTGTTTTAGAATTAAATATTAAATTTTATGGAAAACATGATACCGACTACAACAATGGAAAGTGTTTTCGATAGATTCATTAAACGCCATTTTTTCTCATTTTTTGATATTCTCTTGTGTCACTAATCCATCCGAATATCTCGGCCCTGGTATTTTTTATACATTTTTTCGTTATCTTCTCATAGATTTCAAATCTTATCACTTTATTAGATAATGGGAGTCCAAACTGCAACATTCACCAAGAAACATTGACAACCACATTCAAACATGAAATTCTCAAATTCATTTTCTTCTTTTCATCTTCCCAGAGAAAAGAGAACGATAAAATGAAAGCAAAAGTACTATAAAATAAATAATTCCATTCTGTATTATTGTAAAAGCCAAATGGAATAAATTCGTTAATAATAATAATAATAATAATCTATCCTATCCTATCCCCCGAATGTATCGGGGCTTCGGGGGATAGGGCCTGACCAGCGCACACTACGGTGAAAAAAAATAATAATAATAATATGATGAACTCGGTATAGTTTTCGACTCTGAACGAGGTGATCAAAA
>WOGN01008194.1:0-11430 GCA_015342105.1 Leptinotarsa texana
CCGGGTTTTCCTGCAGCTGAAAAAGCAAATGCGCCACTGGAATCAATGAAGTCGCCCCGGAGCGCCAATTAATTTTTATTATTGTTTTTATTTCATTTTTATCGTTGTTTTAATAAATAAAACTTATATTGTACTATCCCAATATCAATAAATGTCAATGATTTTGAAAATGTTTCTACTTTTCCAATCATTTATGTTTTCAAAACATAATGAGTCCCATGGAGAATCAATGTTTTTCAAAAATGTATTGTGATCCGTATGGTTAGATCCACAATCCTGAATAAGATATTTGGGACCGTCAATGAAATATTCGTTGAATAAATCGGCTATTAGTGCTGGATCTTCATAAAGCTTATCATTATATAAAATTGAAAGATCAGCTTTTCTAATAATTTTTTTTGATAGTTCGGGAATGGTTCGGGAATGAGACTAATTTCCCATGTATTTTCTTTTTTATGCTACATGGCTCTGAAAGTCCAGGATGAGTTTTTTTTAGTATGAAAAGATCTTTCAAGTGTTGACTAGAAATGGGAATTTCAATCATTGTAGCGCTATCAATTTGTAATCCATGTAAGCCAATCAACTTTATGTTTGAGATTGAAACAATTTAAAAGATCGGATATCTTCATAAAATATCTGCTGCGCTCACCGTAACAGTTGGCCGCATAAAACAATATTATTATAACAACTTAGGATAACTGTGCGGCCAATATCTATGTTACAGGAAACTCCACAAATTTCAATGTCTTTCAATATAATTGTTTCAAATGAATTTTGAGTTACGTTGATGTTGCTTTTTACTTATATGGCAACACCTTTTTTCTTTTTGTTTTCACGACAGTAACTACTCTTTAAGACGAAGTTATTAATATAAAACGAGGTTTTTGAATCCTCTGAAAACCCAGTTTCCATTAGACATATGAAACTAACATCAAAGTTTAATAAATTAATAAATAGAGTATCAAATTTTGTATTCGTTACTTTTGTTATATTAAGGACTATAAGATCTGAATGTTACGCTGCGTTTATTTTCTTTACCTTGGGTTCCTTATATATAATTTGACTGAACTGCATGAAAGGAAACTGCAAAGAAATTCCTAAGTGAAAAGGGCTGATTATGGATGGAAGTTATTACAGTCAGATTTCCACAGTAGATATCATGAGCTATCCAGACACTATCCAAACCTGGATAGCTCATCGGTATCCAATCACTATTCTAAATGTCTCTTGTCGTGAAAAATCCACTTTTCATCACATGTTAAGATCCGATACGAAATAGTATCGTTTCTTTTCCGTAAAAGCAAAGAAAAAACAACTTTGAAACGTGACATTTTCGGTCGATCGTTCAAATCGTGTAGCAAGCACTTTTCTAGCTGAAAAAGGTCTGAATTATAAGCACCCCCTCGAAAATTTTGAATAGCAAAAGGTGTCGTGTGGCACCTTGTTGGAAAGGTGCCACACGAACATTTGAACCTGGTTTTCTAATATTTCTTACATGTCCAGTTTCACGAAACTTTTTTTCAATTTTGCTAACTGTAGACTGCGACACGTGTTGACCAGGGTATTTATTATTTAAAATTTCACAAATCTCCTTTTGAGTTCTTGTTTTATCGCCACAACCAATCATAATTAAAATGTCTATTCTTTGAGTCTCGGACGTCTTTCAGTAACTTTAAATACCTCAATGATAGCAGCCTACTAGATTCATATCAATTGTTTATTTGGCTTTTTGTCTCATATTTTAGTATCTTCAAAGATTTTTTTCAGGATTCAAGGTTAGTAAGGACCGTGTTACAGGGATGGTCTGTTCAAAAGATCAGGTTATTGTCAAGAAGTGAATAATAGTGGTCATTTTGAATATTCAATTCAATTGTAAAAATTCATTTTCTCAGTTATGATTGCACCAAACCTAAAAAACTTCAAATTGCTGAACAGAGGACTAAAATTCCTTTCCAACAAGGACCCCCTGTGCCATTTAAAATTTTCGAGGGGGTGCTTATAATTCACAAGGGGTGCTGGAGAGGGATAATATTTTCATACTGTGGTTTTTTTCATAGTACATAATAACGCTAAAATGAATTCATTCCATACATATGGACCACACTTTATAGAGAAGAAAAGAGAATTGAAATTGTCTATGTTTGTTACTACTTTTATTTGTAACTAACGTTACTACACTTTCTTCCTATAAAGACATTTTCAAACTTAGATATTGAAACTAAGACTAATTGATTACATAAGCCCTTATATAAAACCACTGTAGATTATAATAGAGGTACTCAGCTTAATTGAGTACCTCAATT
Organism: Leptinotarsa texana; assembly: GCA_015342105.1. Taxonomy (NCBI): domain Eukaryota; kingdom Metazoa; phylum Arthropoda; class Insecta; order Coleoptera; family Chrysomelidae; genus Leptinotarsa; species Leptinotarsa texana. The sequence goes on from WOGN01008194.1 coordinate 2,304, forward strand.
TTCTTCACTTGTGACAATGTGGATATGCCAATTTGAAATCCAGTGAGTAAACAAGATCGATTTGATCATTTTACAGGTTGCACCCGCAATGCCTATGCTTAAGAATTTTCAAATATTCCAAATAATTGAGTTTGCAACTCTTTCTTGCATAGTACAAAATTTTCGTATCATTTAGATTCGGGAACTTGTAGTTGCATGCCAAGGAATCTGTTTAAAAAAATATGTTTTGTCCGTTATTCAGCCATACGAACGACAACTCTCAGAAGTTGAGAAAATTGAGCGAGCTAAGGACTAACGAGGTCCTACCTCTTAACGTGTGATTCCTAACCCGGTTGCAGAATCATCCCAGATTCAACCAGATGAATTCTCTCGAGAAAACATGGTTTGGAAACATCTTTTTCACCTAGTCTGAAGGACCTTTCATTTTCAGCATACCAGTTTAGGAAATTTCGACCACATTGTCCCACATAAACAATATTACACTCCGGCCACTTGAGCTTATAAACTCTAGATTTCTCCAACTTATCTACTTCATTTTTGACATTGAAAAGGAGGTCAGATAACCTGGCATGTGGTCTGAATGCCACTTCCACATTGTTTTTTCTGAAAAAACTCGCAATTTTCTCAGTTCTTTTACTAAAATATGTTGAAGTTACCCATTTCTTGATCTGGATTGTATTCAAATTGAAACCATTATTATGGCCTATCTGTGTAATTATATCAATTTTGCTAGCTAGATTTTTGCCATTTCTAGACGTTTTGGAGAAGAGGACTGACACTGAATAAGAAACATCTGTATATCAAAAACTCACTCACACAGAACAGTATCTGAACCAGAAATCCAACCACCATCAATCGACTAAGAAAGGAATTATCAAGACTCTACTAGAACGTGCTTTTGGGCTCTGTAATACAAAAGAAGGTCTCGAAAAGAAACTAGGCATAATCAGAAATTACCTTCAACGAAATGTTCATTCCAAATTGAAGATGTGAAAGGCTTCAGCTAGAAGACAGCAAGAGCTCCACAAGGAAGCTAAGCCGCCACTACTAGTACTTGTACTTCCCTACCTCAGAGGATTGTGGAAAAGGATAAAATATCTTGGGTCCAAATATAAATATCAGAACCTGCTTCAGATCTGGTACCACTATCCGTAGCAGCCTCACGAAAACCAGGCCACCAAATGCGGATACGATTCCAAGAATTACATTAACTGGATACCCTGCGAGTGCGGAAAATCATACATTGGTGAAACTAACAGGCCATTGAAAGTTCGCATTGCTGAGCACAAAAAGCATACACAGCGGAGAAAAACCAGCAAATACGGAATAGCAGAGCATGTTTGGACTCGTCAACATAACATCAACTGGGCTCAAGCTGAAATCATTAACAAGGAGGAACACTGGTTCAGGAGAAAATTCAAAGAATCCGCATATATGTTGCATGCATTTAGCCAAGCTAACGTAAAGAAACGCAACATATGGAAATATGTAATCAAGCGGAATACGACAACTCCCGCCAAATGGTCAGCTTCCGCTAAAACCGATGAAGTAGGGAGAGGCAAGAGGGGAAAGGTGAAAGCACTCGAATGACCTATAAATACTCAGATCTCTGAGAAATGAGTCCAGTTATCACCCGAAGACGAAGTTATCACGTTGTGAAGGAACTTGGTTTGGAATCGTGTTTGGAATAATTTTATAATTTCGTCTCGTGTTAATAGTGCAATTTTTTTTTATTTTTTGGTTGTTGCTTGTGATCTATTTCATTGAGATTTCTTCAGTTTTTTTGCTCGAAATAATTGTTATTTTTCAGGTAACCTTTTAAAGTTTTTACAGATTCTTTTAAGGATTTCGAATCAACTCATAACATATTCGACAATGGAAGTCTGAACCGATGTAAAGAACCATGAAACATTGTCAACCACCTTCAAACAAACATTGACAAACATATTTTTTCATCCAATTACTTTTATATCATGCATTATTGAACTGAACAGCTCAGATGAACAAAGTAAATTTCAAACAGATTAAACGACACCCACCTTGAGAACAATTCTGCTCGTAGCCGAATCCTTCTAAATCCCATTACAGTTATTAAACGCCTTACTCAGGTCAGGATTCATAACGTTTTTTTTTTGAGATGTTACCCATTGAGATGTTATAATGCATCATTCAACAGTGAATTCCCAGTATATTTTCCAATATTTGAATCATCAGAGGGAGAACTTTATACAGATGAAAAAAAAGAAACTTCCAATATACCTCGATAAGTTACTGCTTTAATTAAATATATTTTTCACAATAGAAAATACGCTTTCAATCAAGAAAAACTATTAGGAGAGCATTGCAGTACAAGACTTAATAGAAGTCATCAAAATCCATCAACATTCATTTCAACAAGAAAGAAGTACAAGTCACAGAACGTAGTATCCCGTACCTTAGAAGACCAGAAAAGGACTAGAAATAACTCCGGTCGTCATTCCGCCAGCAGCATACCTATATAAAACGTTGGCCAATCAGAATAATCTAGCAGAAGTATGGACCAATCAGGAAAGGGCATTCTCATGGACACCTCACGCCCACCAAGCCCTACTAGTATGAATAGGAGTGAATGCAGAGCTTTTCAGTCAGTGGTTGCTGATGCCCGCAATTGACGATCTTCGTCTCAGTTACTGACGGAACCTTTGGAACTACAAATTTCTCTTGACCACCAGCCTCAATTCAATTCACTCCAATCGTGACTGCGGCTGTGAAAGCTTATGTTATGTTGAGTATCGTATTATTAAATGTCTAGCGTTACAAATAGTTCAAACCTGAATATGATGATCGTCTGAAAGAATAATTGTTCAACTTTCCATACATTCATCATCTTGCATCGAGATGTGCATACACATTCATTTCAGAAATAGTCTTAAAATGTGTCAACACATTTTTTCTGAGCAACTTCACAGCTTTTAGTTCACCACATTTATCCAGGATTTAGTGATTTTTTTATGACTCGCTTCTATGAACTAGGCAAAATAAATGATATACCTATTTTGAGCTTTTCCCTTTGAATTTTTCTCTACTCTGAATACTTCTTCGAATCCGACCCTGCAAAAACCCATCTAATAAAACTTTTCATTCTGTTTCAGAGCTTGGACGTTTGTACGACCTGCAAAGTTTGTGGAGGATTCAGACTCTTGCCCTGTCAAATCTGCAAGGGAAGCAAGAAATCCGTACACAGAAACCACTTCACCGCTGAATTCGTCGCTCTCAAATGCATGAACTGCGACGAAGTTGGCCTTGTGCGATGTCACTCCTGTTCGTAGTTTGTTGTTTGCTAGGTTTTATTTCGTATTGGCGGAACTCAGCTGTTCGATATGTACGAGGTGTATAAAAAGTGAATTATAGAGACTAAAAAGCCAGAAGCATCTAGATTCTCCTGAAGCTTTTTTCATTACTCTGAATTGTGTCATTTGATTAAAATTATCAAAATGAAATGAATAGTGAATTAGTTCTGTTATATTTTTGAAACAACCGTCCTCTACTCATGTACGTTGTTTTTGGTGCTTTCGTTTCCTTTTCCATAACAATTACAAAACTCAATTGATCCGTAAATACATGAATGGTCTTTAAGAAACATTAAGTATATTTCAAAAGTGATCATGTTAGTAACTGAACAAACAAATTGTAAATATACAGATCAACAGAAAAAATTTATTGGTATGTTCGAATGAGATTCCAGAAAACTTATATAAAAAACTTGAAAACTAAGGACAATATCTTTATGGTTGTCTCCTTGATCTGCTTGAAAGAATGTACGTAAAGTGAACTATTCATGCCTTAACTGGAGTTCTCTAGGTTCATCTACAAAAATAATTCGATCTGTAATATACGTATGCAATATTATTTTGTAAGTCAGAAATGCAATAAAGTTTTATATATTCGTGATCTTCATTTCTTTCAAACTTGACTGACATTTGACGAAATGTTTATCTAATATTGATTTGAAGGTTATACTATAGCAGGGGTGGCCAACCGGTCGATCGCGACCATTAGTCCAGTCGATCGTGGCAAGGCAAAAAAAAATAAATAAATAGACCAAACAAAGTCAAACAGCGTCTATGATAGTTGACACAGAGAAGAAAAAATTTGAACAATTTGTAAACATCAAGGATCATATGGAAAAACATCCCACCTACAATTTCCATTGATCATAGTGATATCTATGAATTGGCCACAAAATTCGCAGATATAATTCAAATGGAGCACATGTTGTTACAAAACGAAATTATCACTCTGCGCTGCGACATATTTCTTAAAGCAAGGTCAAATTTGAAGAAATGTGTTGAAAAACTTCATTCGTGTTTTGTTCGACATATTTATGTGAGTCAGAATTTTTCTACTTTACACAAACAAAAATTAAAAACCGTTCTCGCTTGACAGACGCTCATACATTGGATTCTTTAAGGTTGGCAATTTCCAACAACAAACCTGATTATGCTATACTAGTGGAAGATACTGCGATGCAATGCTCTCACTAATATATAGATAGGACCTATAAATGTTCATTGAACATCGTCAACTCAGACTCCCATTCCAAAGTATTAAGTAAATTTAAGGGAACAATCTCATATGTGATACGAAAAGGAACTCCTAAGACTGTTCAATAAAAAATATTTTATGATTGTGCACTGAACACTATGCTGTTTCATTTGAGATTTCAAGAAGTATGTGAGTGGTAGATCGCACAGGGTCTCGTTAGTAAACAGTAGGTCTTATGTCTAATCAAGTTGGCCACCCCTGCTTTAGAGAAATCGCAAAAGACTGCTTCTGTAATCTCCCGTCTATTAATGTTACCATACACTTCATATAAAAGCGAAATATTAGAGAAGTTGCTGACGATATCGGCATATCGGTTGGCTCATTTCAAGCAATTTTTCCGAAATTTTGGGCATGAAGTAAGTGGCAACGAAGTTCGTTCCATTATGGCTAAATTTTGATCAAAAAAACATCACACGAGTATCGCTCAGGAATTGTTGAATGACATCAACGGCGATCCAGATTCACTTTTGTGGGAGTGATGAATTGTAGGTATATGGTTATGACCAAAAGATGCCAAGTTTGATCAATATCATGGTTTTTCTCACTGTTTTCTTTGATTACTGTGTCGTATTGCATCAGGAGTTCTTACCACATGGTCGTTCGGTCAATGAGAAGAATTATCTTGAAGTTATGCGCCGCTTACGAGAAGCAATACTAAGAAAACATCTGTAATTGTGGAGAAACAATTGATGGCTTTTGTATAACGATAATGCACCTGCTCACTCGTCATTGCTTGGTCGAAATTTTTTGACAAAAAACAACTCCGTAATCATGCTTAAGCCATCGTATTCACCAGATTTGCCTCCCTGCGATTTTTACCTGTTTCAAATATTGGAGAGACCCGTGAAAGGACGGCATTTTGCGACAATTCAGGAAATAAAAACCGATTTACTGAGAGGGCTCAAGGACATACCAAAACGTACATATCAGAACTGCTTCAAGGATCGGAAAAAACGCTGGTGTAAGTGTATTATATCTGACAGGGACTACTTTGATGGAAACAAAATAGAAATTGTGAATGAATTGATATTTTTTGAGAAAAATTAAAATTCACGTGATTTTTTGAACAGACAGCATAAATTTTCTTCACGTTCAGAGTATCATTTCCTATATGAATTTGTGTAAACCGGTTATCTGTTTCCATATGAATAACACCCGGTGTGATTTGCATATAATCACAGAAGGCTTTCTAATGAATAAAACGCATATAATTAAACTTTTTTGATAATACTGTCATCAGTAAATTGAATATGAAATGAAAGTGAGTTTGTGGAACAGACGGTACCTAGTTTTCTAGTTTTGAACAAGAGAAAGTTTTATTTTGAATAAAATGAAATAAATCTACAGATTTTGGTTGAAAACGGTCAGTATTTTGTATTATTCAAAAAACGTCAGACTTCAATTTGTATATTTGGCGAATGCGGCAGGCTATGCCAAAATTTGCAATTCATAGTTTCCTTTAATCAATTTCATTTGAGGAAATGTATGCATTCCTCTTTCACTGAATTTGGTGCAATGAAATAAGGTCAATAGTATGGAAAGCACAACAATATTTTGTATAAATTTATATAATGTTTCATTTAGTCATTAATTGGACATCTAACGGCATCATATTTTGTTTCTCGGAATAATTGACGTTTTGAGTAAGTTTCATAACGATTCATCAACTTCAGAAGCGGAGAGTCTGTACTCATCTTCTCAAAACGAAGGATTTTCAACAAACCTGGAAGTCAAAAATTACCTTAAAAAGTGATCGCGAAAGCCTCATTTATTTTATTATTAACACACTTTTATTAGCTTCACCTGTATGTATGTATGTTTGTTTGTTTGTAACTCTCAAGCTCGGGATCTGTATTTGACAGAATTATCGATATTATTGCTTGATCTATTCGCGGGCAGATGGCGCTGTACGTAACCTCCTTGATATATCGACATTATTGCTTCATCTATTCGCGGGTAGATGGCGCTGTACGTAACCTCCTTAATATATCGATATTATTGCTTGATCTATTTCTGGGCAGATGGTGCTGTACGTAACCGGAAATATCAATCGTCATTTTTCTAAACAATATACGTCTGATTGATCTCAAAGTTTAGATAAAATAAATGTAGTTTAAAAAGTCTAAAGAACACGCTTTTATAGCATACGAAAATAAAAAATGAAAAATAAATATAGTTTAAAAAACTAAAAAACACGCTTTTGAAAAACATCGAAATAAAAAGTTGAAATTATTTTTTTAAATACGCTGTAAACAATAACGAACGAAAAATACTAGTATTATTGTGAAAAAAGTGTTTTTGTATATCAAGCGCTTGTCGCTTTTTTCCCAGTAATACTATTATTTTTCGTTCGTTATTGTTTTAAGCTTATTAAAAAAAATATTTTTAACTTTTCAGTTAGATGTTCTTCAAAAGCGTGTTTTTTTAGTTTTTTAAACTACATTTATTTATTTACTAGATGGTGTGGTATAAAGTACGTGTAACGAGAATTGATTTATAACTAATCTGATATTGGAAAAAAGTATTATCTAAACCTGCGTGGAAACTCAATGTTGCAAATGTTGCAGTGTAGACAATGTCGGCTCATAAATTAAACTAAATCAGTCGATAGATATAAAAAATGAGGGACCCACAACTTTATATGGGAGATCTTGGATGGTTACCATTCCCAACTGACAGATAACGTTCAGATAACGAAAATTCTCTATATTGACAATAACAATGACTCTTCTTCAAATATTAATGTTACTAGTAAAACTACAAAGAATGAATGTCATTAAAATGACATAGCAGATCAAGATTATTCCGTGACATTAAAAATCGTAATTCATGAATAAATTGTGTAAATTTTCTACTGAAGATCCTTAGGACAAGTGTCTTATGGCGAAACATCGATGTATACCAGTGAGGATGACAGTTTTCCATGTAAGGGCAATTTGTTACCATTTATTTAAAGTAGAACTGATATCTGTGAATGATATCTGATTTTATTCCACAACGAATGTTTGAAATACAAACTGAGTAGAGAAAAGTATCTTCTGTATAATTCAGTGTTCATGTAGAAGTATTTGTTTGAAAAAAATCTTTCGTGTAATTCAATGTTTATATGAAAGTAGCTGTTTCAGGAGGATTTCCTTTCAGTTTGTGTCTGAAAGTTACTTCTTTGCATGATTTACACATCCATGTATGAAGGTACTTATTTTCAAATTGATTACTTCCTTCCTTTCTTTGGAAGATTCCCTCATCCTTTTTTGTATTGAGATGGAACATGGTCAACCACCTTCAAAAGTACCTCAGTAGATACTGCCGATACCATAAATCAAGTAAGTGATAACAATTAAAAACAATCAAATTTGATGCAAAATTGCTTTTTCTGTAAATTAAACCATTTAGTGTTTCTAGAAATGCTTTAATTTTTTTAATACGAGCTTCTGGACTTTTATATTTCTCATGCATTAGTGAAAAATCTAAACTCTCTCATTTTTTCATAACCCTACTCACTACTCATATAAAATGATTTAGTTTTGCGTCATCAATCAATTATTCCTCACTGAAACTCCGTGATGCGAATACTACATGCAATTAGAGCTCTCGACAACATTTTCCGAATTGCAGGAAAGCGCACAGACCGGAAAATTTAGGATGTGCAATTTCCACCCACTCAAAAGGCGATTTCAAATATTTTCCCGCATTCACCACCCACCTGCAGTGCTCTCACAATATTATGCGGCTCGTTGTCATGGATACAATCTGCGAAGTTGACGTGATCAACTTAACAAGGAAATCAGACAACCGGAGTCGTAGATAGATAAATTCGACTTGCATTCGACACCAGACAATTGGGTTGAGTTCTTGTTATATCTAGAAGAATGTCTCATATTTAAAATGATAGTGTTACTATTGATAATAATAATATGCTTTATTGCCTAAATAACGTCAGGTTCATTCAGTCACCATACAACTATACAGGATGTCCCATATAAAACTCCGCAGGTAAACATCTGAAAAAATTAAAAGAATATCCATATTTCGTGAATGCAGATAATTTTGGTGTCAAAGGATCCTCTTATTTACGTAAAGATGCAGCACTAGGAGTCATCCGTTAGGGTGTCGCGACCCCGACGTCAATTTTTTTGAATGGTAATCTAGTATTTTCAATTGGTTTTTGAATTCTGCATTAAATTCGGAATTCAGCCATATAGCACACTTGTAGTTTTTTTTTGAATACTGATGAAAAAAGGCAATTTTATTGCGTATTATAAAGAGGGCCATGAATAAGTCAAAGTAAATGCTATAATACGAGTTTAATAAAATGAATTCATCAGTTATGATTTCATTGTTCATATCAAAACTAAAAACGGCTACTGATGAGAATCACAATGTTGCAGTGCTAGGTCAAATGGTGTTGTAACCATATAGTTCAACCAGACAAGTAGCAATGCATTGTAACATTTCGAAATCGTCAATACAACGTATTTTGTCAAAAAACAAATTCCATCCATACAAAATAAATTTGGTTCAAGGATTACATTCAAGTAATAAT
>WOGN01008195.1:0-11430 GCA_015342105.1 Leptinotarsa texana
CAGAAAAAAGTGTAATTGTAGTAGGCTGATCACGAATCTGAAGTAATTTTGAGCCTATTTTGCCCCTATCGCGAGTTGCGGATAGTGTATATCACTTTGGCCAACCCCATTCAGGTGGTAGGTGCATTTTGAGCATTTCCATCTGTCCAGACAGTTTCGTCGTTCTACCTCGAATATTACGAAAGATAAGGGGGTGTTTCCTTAATAAGTGAGGCACACTGTATATGAATATTTATTTATTTATTGCACTGTTAAATCCACTCTACTCGAAGCATGTATCCATTTCTTACATCTAACCTCATTAATATGAAGTTTTGTAACTAAAAAACACGTTTTCTTCCGGATATCGATTATCCGACGTAAAATTCGCAAATCAGCAATGCTTTGTTGGCAATATATTAGCATAAAATAATTTTTCATATCAGATTTATATTTTTGAATAATAAATCGATATAACGTAAATAACAATGTTTTACGTGTGAATAGTTTATGTTTGTTCCTACTACTAGTGCTGCCTCTCGTGACACGTTCGCTGTACTATTCTCAGGAAAAAGACCGTTACCTACTACGTGGTAGGAAATCATAATGAAGAAAAGATAAATTAAACTTTCTATGTTTTTACCACTCTTATTTGTAACTAACGTTACTGCAGTTTCGTCTTTTACGGACATTTTCAAACTTATACAATAACCTAAAAATTCAATAAACCAAAAACAGAGTTTTTATTTTATTGTATAAATTTGAAAATGTCCGTATAGGACAAAACTACAGTAACGTTAGTTACAAGTAAAAGTGGTAGAAAACAGAAAGTTTAATTTATCTTTTCTTTACTATTAATATTCTTAACATTCTATTGGTCAATTTAAATAGTTCATTACAATACTATACATTGAATCTTAAACTAACACTGAACAATAAACAGCTATGATTTTATTTCTTTCTGGAATTGATGAATATTATGATGTAAAAAAGGGAAAAATTTAATTCAGATAACAAGAGGCAATATAAGAAAAACATCCTTCAAATTTGGAAGAACGGTGTCTAGGTATGTTGAATATGTTAATGCTCAAATTTACTATATGTAAGTAAGTCAGAATGCCTACTTAATAAACTATTAGGTTGGAGCAACTTAACAAAAAAATGGTCATCAAATATGGACACATTCAACTCCTTTGTTTTTAACAAAAACGGTGCGACATGTTCACCATATTATGGTATGCAGTATACGAATCGAATGTAGCATTTTGTATGTGTTGTAACTTCAGCTTGTTATATTGCGGCAATAAATTGTAATACACCGAACAGCAATACTCGATATGGAGGTGAATAAGAGTTTCAACTAGCCCGAGTTTCATTTCTTCAGATAACTGATACTTGAATTTATACAGCGATTTGAGTTTGAAGAATGATACTTCAAAAATGTGTTTCACATTTTCACAGAAAGACAAAGAACTATGGTTATGCCAAGATTTTTAGCACTCTATACCCAGCCAATATCTGCCTCATCCAGAGTGAACCTAAAGTTTCTTTGAGTTTCAACTTTTTGTTTTTGAGATCCTATGCATAAAGTTAAAGTTTTATTTGGATTGATTTTCAGTCCATGATTCTCCGAGTATAGGAATGTTTTATGCAAATCTGAGTTTATATTGGCTACGCAACTTGCTGCATCAGTTTTATGGGAAGACAAATATAACTGTTTATCATTTATGTTTGGCGTAAATCGTATTCGAGCGTGTATTCAAAAACGATTCGTCGTTACATCGTTAATAATAAGATTCGCCAGAAAGGAATGATTCAATTTGTGTCAGATGTCAAATTCAATAATAAAAACAAACAAACTTTTCAATTTTCTCTAACTCAATTATAATCGGATTTGTGCAAGTAATAATTTTCCAGCTTTATTTTGTACGTCCTTACAACGTATGCGATAAATAAATGTTCAGCACTTAATAAACTATAGCGATCAAAATAAAGCAGAAACTGACAATTGACGTATCGTAATGTCAAATTCCGTTTCAAAACCAACCTCGCGCTAGTTTTTTCAATCATCATGAATACGTTTCAAATCATAGTTGATATGACGTCATCGTTTCAACGCCAGAATGAATGTATTTGAATCACAGATGAATACGTTTTGAATACATGAGCGCCAGAAAACGCCTAAACATAGTTAACATCAAGGGCTCTAAAATGCTTCCCTGCAGTACACCTGAGATGATTTCTTTCAGGGATGACCATGAGTATTCATCCAGTTTGACCCTCTGTGATCGGCCTGTGAGATAACTGGTCATCCATCTGAGAGAAATGTCATCGAATCCTATGAACTTGAGCTTGCCGATGAGCGAATCGAAATTAAGTAAATCGAAAGCTTTACTTTGATTAAGCAGTACTGAAATGATGAATTCTGATTCATTTCTGGTTATCACAAGATCTTTGATTACTTTCAAGAGGGCAGTATGTGTTCCGTGTTTTTTGCGGAACCCAGAGTGCTCGTACGGGAGTATTCGATTTTCTTCTATCATAAATAATAGAATCAATCCATATTTCAAAATTTCAAATTTCGGAAAATGAAAATGGTTGAACTGAAAAGTCCACAAGGGCCCAAGTGTGATGAGGTATACTTCGTAGGAGTATACCTAACAGCATATTTATCTGGCAGTAAATCTGATTACATCCGGATCACAATGAGTGTCCCACAAAAATCTGTTTTGAGGCCCGTTTTATTTTTAGTATATATAAATAACATGACCTCTTCAAGCGCATCAGTACACTTCACAATTTATGCAGATGACACTTCTATTCTGATATCTAACAAAGCAAATTCGGCATTAGAAACACAATCTTTTATTAGTGATTCTGCAGGAATTCTCTTCATCTCAACGCAGAAAGACACATGCAGTACATATTCATAATAAAAAGAGGTAGCTAATATAGACATTAAAATTGACAATTATCAAATTGACGAGCTATCATGTGTAAAATTTTTGGGTCTATATGTCGATGAGTGTCTTGACTGGAGGAGACATTGGGAGGCATTCGTTTCATATATGAATTCCACCTTTTTCATCTCCCAGAAAAAAATTATTCGTTGTATTGTTGGTGTATCGAGTACAATCAGTTATAAGAATCATTTTAAAGAATGTACGTTTATTTTTGAAGTCTATATATTGTATACTGCAATTTAAAATATATTAAAACTAATGCTCAACTGCATTCAGACAATACAAAACAACATAATGACCTACATACATGTACATTTTTCAAAAAAAAATGTCCTTTTCATTTGTCTATGTTAAAATTGGCTAAAGGATTTTTAATAAATTACTATTGACTATGAAATCTATTCCTGAATTGAAATTATTCAAATTAGCATTGAATAAATTTTTATTGAATTTAGTTTTCTATTTTATAGATTAATATTTTTGTATTGATTTCAGACTACAGATATATATATGTTCCTTTTTTGTGATATGGATGTTGTAGACTCAAATTTAAACTAATCATTATTTTACTTTCAGGACATTGACTAATCCTATACAAATTATTTTGTCATACTTACTTACTCATGTTGGGATAATGGGCTTGTTTGATGATTTTTGGTTTACAGTTCATTTGTCAGTAATTACAAATTGCAAAATGGTGCACTTCGTTCCAGCTCTCTAAATACCGTTGTTTTCCGTAAATAATTAATGAAAATGAATTTTCTAGACCCGTGACGTCACGGACCTAGTCTCGCTTCTTATTTGATTAACCAATAGGAACATAAAAATAATCAACATTGCCAAATCGTATAATTCACAGAGCGTATAAACAGTTTCTGATTCAATAAATTGATGGATGAAGCCGTCTACATGGTAGAAAATCATTATAAAGAAAAATTTCCACTTTTATTTGTAACTAACGTTACTGCAGTTTCGTCCTATAAGGACATTTTCAAACTTTATGTATAAGTTTGAAAATATCCTTATAGGACGAAACTGCAGTAACGTTAGTTACAAATAAAAGTGGTAAAAAACATGGAAAGTTTCAATTATCTTTTCTTCAATTTCTGATTTATTCGTAATTCAAAGTAAAATTGGTCACTTTCGACAACTAAATCTAAGAACCAAGTGCAAGAAATGCATCGGAACGGAGAATTGATTATACATGGGATCCAAATAATACAAAAGGCAAGAAAAACGGTATTTTTAAAATATATCAGGCAGTATAGACATTTTCCTGTTGATGTCACAGAAATTTTGATAATGGAAGTGTATCTAAACCCGTTAAGGTTCTCGAAAACTATGGTTGGAAATAACTTCTATATCTAAAATCAGTACACAAAATCGAAAGATCACAAAATATTTACGTAAACTATGACTTTACACATTACTTAATATACAGTTATGAAAATCAAATGTAGCAAACTGAATCAAAGTTTTTATTACAATTTATAGTTAGTAAATAAGTTTATAAAAAAAAATAGATTTATTTCAAATTTTATTCAATTTATTCTACAATTTTCAATCTGTTCAACTGCAATTCATTATCAAAAAAACTATTTCTTATTGGCCAACACAAATGTCGGTTCCGGTAAAACAACTTGATTGTTTGCCAATATTTGATATAACATTTATTACTATTATGCACAATGCGCTCGTCTTCACTCACAAATGCATGCATCCTACATATTATATATCTCTTCCAAATATTGCTACTAAATTCAAGTGTTATGGAAAACCACACAGATCTCTTAGAATTTTGTTTTTTGGAACACTGAAAAACTTTTTGTCTGGTATGGATGACCTGTTTCTACAATTAGGTATAAAACATGTTTTAACCATTTTGGTGGTCGTAATGGTAAAATGCAATCCAAAAATAGCCTGAAAAAATATTTTTTGTATTGCAAACTAATGGCACGGAAAATAAGACACCCGTAGTTTAATTAGAAAACTGTAACGAACAAATTGGATTATAAAAGTTGTATTCACACTGAGTTGACAACAATAACAAAAATGGCGTTTGTCAAATTGGATCACTATATTTTAGTTCTATGATTGGACATTAAAAACCAATACACTTGGCAACACTGCTGTAGACACGATCAATTTTATTGGTCAACAGATACGTTGTTAATTTATACTCTTGCCTCTCGAATTGTTTTTTTTCTGCAAATATAAAGAGCTCTTGGGATCGATTAGGCTTGATAAGTATTATTTACCCCTAACTGGATCAGTCTATAAGCAAACCAGTATCATTTTCAATATCATGAAACAAGCCCATTGACTTGAGCTTGACGTGATGTCAAGGAGCTTCAAAATCAAGTCAAATCGTAAATCCCTAATTGAAGTTGGCCGTAGCTTATCAAGAGTTACTTCTAAGTTCTGATGAATCGTCGGAAGAAGATGAAAATCACAGAAGGCCCCTAACATTAAATAATTTAATAAGTAGGCGATCAGTATATCCTTCCTATTCTTTACTACAGTCAGCTCTTTACAATTTTGTATTCTTTAGTAATAGATATTCATTTTGATGTAGAGGGATTTCAGTTCCTCATTATTAGTGAATATTTTCCATCTACATTTTTTTAAATTTCATAAGAAAAAATTTAATTCAGTGAATAGAAACAAATCGTCTTTAATGATTGTCATTTTAAATTTTTTCCTTTTTTACGCTAGGTTTACTAGGTTTCTATGTCTTTTTTAAAATTGTCCAATTAAAGTTTTTTCAAACTTTTTTTAAGCACTACAGGAAAATTCCTAAGGCGCTCTGAAATTGGTGCTTGTGCAAAAAAAGCGATTGAAATTGGATTTGAATCGCTGGAGATTGAATCCATTCGGAAAAACGTTCTTAGGAAGTTCATTCCACACGAAAGCAGTTCTCCAAATAAAAGAGTTCCTGAACAGTGAAGTTCGAGGTATACTGAGTCGAACCTCAAAACGATGAGCAGCCACAGTCCGTCGCATATTTCTGATATGTACCGTTCTTGGTGGAATTAAATGTGCCTCTTCACAATCACCCGTTCAAATATTCCATAGCTAACTAAACTCGTAATCTGGCAATTGTCACTCTCATCACAACAAAATTTGCTTAGTATTTTTTCGTGTGGTTCACCAGTTTTTAGGAAACCATGTTCCATATCTAACCGTTTTTTCTTTAGAACCACAATAGCGGTGTGATTTTAGAAACACCAAAACATATTTATAGTCACCTTTGAGAAATTTCTTCAGAAACAATGTAATTCTTATCTGCCATAACTAAATTCAAAATATGTCAGCAACATATGCTTTAATATTGTTAACATTCCGGCTTCTCGATGCGTCTGGTTTTTGATATTCATTTAAATGTGCCTGGCGTGATATACCGCTATTACAACAGCTCCTGGATAGGCCACCCACATTGATTTTTTTACTAAAATAATTGGATGCCTTATAAAATCCACTTTCACAAAGTTTACTCCAGTTTTACTATGTAATGAGTTTTCTGCTTTATTAGCTAGGTAATTTTATGAATCATACGAAATTACTTTATTTTCAGACTGCGGTGACGTGAGGAAAACAATTTTGAATTTTTCATGTACCTAGTGGGCGGTGGTGACTGGTTTCGATGAAAATATTTTTGAAACGTAGGTAATTGTATCACTGTGGCAACTTTCGATTGGAAAGAATGGATAAAAATATGTTATTCATATTAAATAATTGTGATATGTACAACGAAGGCCTAACTCATCCACACACATCAATGTGTACTGACACAAGACAGTTTTCAGTTATGAAATTATCATGGATGGGAAATTGTCTACCGTAAAATGCTCGTACAGAGCATATTGAATTATCAATTTTTTTCATTCATACCTATAACATGTCATGATAGAAAAATTTGAAAATCCCTGTTATGCATATTCAACTTCATAAAACTCAAGATCAATAAATATCATTACTGATGGTCACTTCAATAATTACTCAGATACGCCGTCAACTTCATATCGTGGGGTGAATACTACAACTAGGTAACTACAAATCAACTGTTTCGGAGAAAACCCAAATTAATGTTGAATATGGAGGCTTGATAAATGTCATTTCACTACCATTTCTAAATTTTATTAATCAAGCATTAAACATATTTTGTTTATTTGCGATCTATTATTGTATTGACAATAATGCACTGCAAAAATTGTTTCACTTTACAAAAAAAAAATAACAATTTTGATCAACAAATCATCAATATGTTGTTGAACAATGGGCTCATTCAGACTAATTTAGTTTTTCATTGAAAATTATATATTATAAAAGTAATTCATCTCCTAAATATCCCACAAAATTTTTCGGTTTATATGTCAATTAACAACTGAGGAAGAGCAATTGAAAATATGAGATCGCCCGCGGTACATCTTGACGTCACACCAGGCAAACGAGTTGACTGATGTGACATCAAGCTTGACCACGCCCCGTTTCGGTGGACGCCAACAATTAATTTGAGGAGGAAGATATAGAGTGAAAATGCAGTTTTTCTGCAGATGTACTATCTGAAACATAAACTTTAAAATCATGAAAAAAAATAGTTAAATGAGCCCATTAGATATGTGTATTCGCTAGTTATAGAATGGATTTTTTCTCTGATGATTACCTTCTTTTGAAAATTCTAAGTAGCACCTGTAAACCATCTCCAACAATTAATGTAATATGTTGTGCACCTAACCTGATGGATTTTTTTACAATTATCCATATTTTGCCAAATTTGTAGTTACCTAATTGTAGTATCCATCCCACGATATGCCTCTCACGTTCGATGATTTTGAAGATGAACACGAGTGAAGTATTGGAAATGGGGTAAAAAGTGTTCAGGCTCTAGTTTATTCTTTATGAAAATCCATGAAATATAGTTTAATAAAATGTAAAACATTGTATACTCAAATTGTTGAATAAATTAAATGACTATATAGTTTTGTTTGCAAATGATTGAAATACAAACTGGTTTCAATAATGATTTGATAGTCCCGTTAGAGCAATATTACAATTACCGTAAAAAATAATTAACAGTTTTGTTCTGATTGCCATTATGAATGAATAATATCCAGGTGAACAAATAGGTAAATTGCGTCTTCAAAACCAAATCCATCATACACGAAATGACATCAAAATATGTTTGGATTGTTTGCAAACAAATGCGAAAATGTCCGTGAAGTTGAACACATTGAATAATCAATCAAAAGTAATGAATGGGGTACACCAGCAGATAATGTTAATTCATTTCCAGGTATGTCAATCAAAAGCTTTATTGTTTCCAAAGTTCTGGATTGATGGACCTACCGCATTAAATAACGAAAAAAATCCCCAGTTTATTAATCTGTTTACAACGTGGAGAGAAATGATATCGCATTTTAGTTTTGTTTACCCCAGCTGTCTTTTTCTTGTTCTATTGTAATATGCACAGAACTTGATATGTAGGAATAGTGTTTTCGTTGGATTCAGTGTACGCCAA
This sequence comes from Leptinotarsa texana, assembly GCA_015342105.1. NCBI lineage: Eukaryota > Metazoa > Arthropoda > Insecta > Coleoptera > Chrysomelidae > Leptinotarsa > Leptinotarsa texana. The sequence goes on from WOGN01008195.1 coordinate 8,461, forward strand.
AGATTGAATTGTTTTCTTGGAAAGTATAATTTGTTTATCTGAACTGTGCTCGAGGTCCTGACGGAATTCACTTCGGCTCTATACGGCAAACGTTGTTTTGACACATAAATTATTGCAAATAATAATCCCTTATTGCTATACTCTGTATAATATTTTTCGTTGATCCACATTTAGCCAACACAAACAAACTGGATGCTTTGCCCACTCGAGAGCGTGCCACGTATGATTGTCCGTGTGAAAAACATGCTGTACTCAAGTTCAAGCCACTAATGGACATTGTTTGGCCTTGAGACGTATTAATAGTCATTGCAAATGCCAGTCTAATTGGAAATTGCACACATTCAAAATGAATTGGCACATCTGTAGGTATAATAGGGATTCGTGTTATTAATATATTTTCACCTGGCTTCAACATTTTTCACTAATTTTTAATGAGTAATCGCGTGCTGTTACACAGCCGTGGTAGATTCAAATTACGGAGCGATCCAACCTTCAGTGGTGAATTATGCGGTAGTATGTCTGGCAAAAACTCTGTTGGATAATGTATAGCTTCGGTGGCATCGCAAACTGTATCAAAGCCCGATGAATAAACAATAATAGTGGCAGTTAGATAAGGCTTATCGTGTGAGAGAAAAAGGAGACCGGTTTCGTTCTCATCTCTACTCCGTGCTGTGAGAAGTGACACCGATAGACGCCTGGCGGGAATAACTGATCTATGATCAGGGTTAAAAATGATGTCATTATCAAAATGGTTATTAAAAAATAGGAGTTGGTGACAGAAGGGTGAAAATTTCAGAGTTATATGTATTTGTTACTGTCACATAAAAAAAAATAAAAACAAAAAAGTTTGTCTACCAAATAAAAAATGTTTCGGGTGGAACATCCTTATCACATAGGGGTATGAAAAATAGACTAAAAGCTATTCACAAACCTACCAAATGTACATGTGAAATTTCATGAAAATCGATTGAGTCGTTTCCGAGGAGTATGGCAACTAACACAAGACACAAGAATTTCATATATTAAATTATATGTATGATGAGAATGGAACTAGACTTGACAGTCTAGTGACGATCCGATCCAAAAAATAATCGTTTTGGTTACGCAAAAGCAAAGAAGAACAGACTTCGAAACGACGATTTTTGTCAATCTCTCAAATCGTCGGGCACCCACTTTTTGTGCTCTTCTTTTTCAATAAGTTTTAAACCATCTAAAACCGCATGGGAGCTGACGCTCGGCTCTTCCGCCATCCCACGCAGCCTTTGTTATGTGTCAGACTCAACCAGGTTCAAATGTTCTTTGTCAATTGCCAAATGTCGAATATTGTATTTTTGGCCTTGAAATGACCTCCAGAGGTCCATTTTAGAATAACTCTAAAATGGACCTCCAAAAATTCTCATTTACTCTCAACGAATTGAATAAATGAATATACAAAATTTTTTCTTGGCAGATTTGGCCTTTTTCCGTGAGAAGAAAATAATACATTATTTTGAAGGACATGGTGGAGAGGTTAGTAGTGATATTCTTCAGTTTATTTCGAGAACGCATTGAATAAGAAGCTATACAACATGGAAGCTAGTTGTTCGGGAACCGTGAAGCGTCCGAGACTGTCAGCATTAAATATAAATGAAAAATCAATTGTTATGAATGTTTATAATTCTTTAAGAATACAATTTCCGCCTGAAATAAAAAGTAAGGAGGAAGTAGTGCAAAAATGCGCGAGTATGACCGGTGTCACTAAACCGACAATTTTTAGAAAACTCAAGACTCAAGGAAAACCACAGCTTTTTGGAGCTGAAAGTATTACTCTGGTAGAATGTGTTTGATTATCGATATCAAGATGTCACACGGGAAGCGCTCCAGTTGGAATATTTGAAAATCCTTTCTTGGTGCACATCTAAGACCTAAAAAACTCCTTTATACGAAATTTCAGCTTCCTAAGGCTCACCAGTACGTAGAAACAGAAATGAATGAGTGAGTGTTAAGTGAGCGACTTTCGCATTTATAAGTATAGATAGGAAGAGTAGGCGAAGTAGGCAGATATTGAAGCCCCAGCGTCAAGTCACAAAACTCTAAAGTGTGTCTCTCAGTACAGCCACAATTTTCTAATTCTTGACAATTGATTCAAAGTCAAAGTCGAAACATCGAACAATGCGAAACTTTCATCGCAGTTCAACCTAAAATTCAGATTTTCAAATTTCTTATCGTGGAAACCTATTCTATTTGTATACTTATCTGGTGACGTTCCGAAGACTTTATCCATCTTCATTATTAAACGTATGATCAATCTGAAATCAATATCAAATTGATTTACGTCAAAAGACGAATTATAATAACAAATTCTAATGTTTTGATTTAAATAGGTTGGATAAAGAAAATGGATACTCATTAAAACGTCACCAGTAAATAAGTATCCTTTTTTTTATATGCAACATTTTATAAATTCAAGTTACTGATCAATTAGATTTTTGTCAAGAAGCTAATTTACCAAATGCAGTAATTCTGATTACTTGAAAGACCTGTAGAAGGTAACAATCCTAAATAAAACTATTTCAAATATAATTTGTCCTTCTCAAAATAAAATATTCAAACAAAATTAGTTTTCACGATATTTCGATTATCTTCTCATCATACAGAATATATCATTGGAAAAATCATATTAATACCCCCAGTTCAACTCCTATCCATACTATCTTTAACGCAATATGATCAAAAGCATCAGTCGCCTCTTTTGACGTTTGTTTGTCGCAAATCACTATTTTAATGGCTCGTTGGCCCCGTCATCAAGGGGCATAGCGGGTAAAAATATATGTGACTTTGTGGATGAATTGCAGAGACACTTGCTTGAGACGACTATCTCAGACAATACCAATATACTATTTCATCAGTTCGGACTTCCATTGTCTAATCTAATATAAAATGATTTGAAACCCTGAAAAAACAATTACAAAATTAATAAGGTTAACCGAA
>WOGN01008196.1:0-11430 GCA_015342105.1 Leptinotarsa texana
TATATAGTAATAAACGAATGTTTATGATAACGGAGCTCAATCGAAACAACACTGAGAAACGAAGCAATTGGTTCGAAATTTGTGGTAGTCCTATTAGTGGTGTAGTCGTTGTTTTTGGACGACATTCATACCAATCTTGTCTCGAGTTTTCGCACAGTTGTATCTCATGAAAACAACAGAACTAAAGAATTTTTGTTGACGCGTCTTTTGCACAATTTGCATCATAGAAGATGCTAAAATTGATGTTAGATTGCACCGTGTTATCTAGACCACCTAAAAATAGTATTACATCTCATAAATTCAGTGTTCTTCGGCTTATTTTTGTGACAAACTTTACAGGATACTTCACATAATTGTTTCATAAAAAAAACGTTAGAATATGAGATTCAGCTAGCTTGTCTGTCGTCAGAGTACCTTTCCCATATATCAATTTAGAGAAAATATGAGCTTTCTGAAAATCTTGGAGAAATGTCTCCATACTGCCTTACATGCTTAAATGATACTGCAACAAATCTTAAGCCGCCCCTGACCGATATGCCGGCCAGCGAACGAACACATGATATCACCGCGAAAGTACGCAGTCGGCAACCGCCGGTAAAAACCTAGAAACGAACCGACTACAGATTTCTAGAAACGATCGTTACCGATATATAAGCCCGGCTTCCCGACCCAAAAGGGAGTTCAGAAAGTGAATCGAGCGGTTAAACAAGGAATTCAAAGAGTGAAAATAAATTAAGCGTTAGTTGCTAAGTGTTGTAAATAAATTAGTTTGTGATTATTTTAATATCACTGTCGGAAATAAATTTGTTAATTAATTCATTTGTTACAGTTTGTGTGGGGGTATTTTAAGAATATGTATACTATATCAGTCATTAGTTTAATAATCGCTTTCACTTCTTTATCTTTATAAAAAAAATGTGGTAAACTACCAAAGGAAGAAATAAATCAATTGAAATCTAAATGAACTTTTTCCAATTTCTCCTAATTGGAAACTTCGAGAGATAAAAAGTCCGTTCATTCAAGAAAAAGTTGTCCAATTTAGAGCATATCTAAAAGATATAAGTGATTCCGATTAGTTCCGGAGATATTCGATAAGAACCGAAATTTTATTTTTTTCTGATATTATTTGAATAGGAGTTGGATATCTATTCACCGGGTTGAATTTTTATATGGTGACAACTTCAATGGTGTATCACCATAATCATTTAGTTGGTGAATTCTGTTTCGAAAAATCTGTTTTTACGTCAATCAGCTGTCATACCCCTACTAACGACAACCCTCGGAAGTCGAAACTTGTGCGAGCCAAGGACTAACGATGTCTTACCTTTTAACGTGTGATTCCTAACACAGCTTAGACGATGATAACAAGTGAAAATCAATCAATAATCCTGGGGCTTGAACCACCGACTAACACGGCGGTCGATTTGAGTGAGTGATCAAACCACCCACGTCGAACCGACCGGTTATCGAAACAATAAAATAACAAATAAGCTAACTTTTTTCCTACTTCAAACAACGTTTTATCCCTTATAGTTTCCGATTTTTTCATTTTTACATAAACTCTAATATGAAAAACTTTTTCTTAAATCAACTTACATTTTATCTCTCACTGCTTCCAATTGTGCAGGCCCATGCCGGCGTTTATTATCTAGGAAAGGCCTGCATGGGCCTGCAAAAAGTATATTGATACAGAAATAAAAGCAAAAGGAGCAAGATATATATCTGTTTCAATTTCATTATTAATGTTTTGTGCAGAAACGGAATAAGAAAGAAGGATTTTCGTGAAAGTCAATACCTAAATATCTTTTATTGTATGAATTTGATTTTATCTTCCTCTCTTCTTCTCAATTTTTATATATTAATGGCGAAGTAGGTAGCCAAACAGACTTTTTCTCAATAAAGAATCTCTTTTAAAATTTACCTCATTTGTTTATATTTTCATTCGATTGTACTTTTAGATATATGAGTCAAACTAATGCTGCTTCTAGCCGAATTTATCGAAGTAAATTTCTTCCGAGTTCTTCCCTAATCAACAAAAACTCTATTACAAATGAAAATATGGATGATTCTATTGCATTCTGACTATGTTATCTGTCGAGTTGCATAATGAATATCTTTAGTCAATTGACAGAATGATAGATAACAAGGCATCTTGAACTGTTAACAATGAGGATTTTATTGATTTTACTGTTTTCACTGCCTCCTTGGTTGATTATTAGATTTGAAAAATCTCTATGATATTTGTCAAACCTCACTTTAATCACCTTCTTCTGTTAGATGAAAGTTCAGGTTTGCAAAACCGTAACACGCGTTTCGATATACAATAGCTTCCTCAAGCGAGGCTGTTGAATTTTAATATTTTAAAATCTAGAAACATTAGCTATTATCTATGGTTCAATCAGATAATTACTTCGTGGCTACACTCAAACCCGAAAAGAGCGTATATAATCCCTAATTGACTCAAATCTGCTAAAAGCACGTCCAAAAATTATGATCAATTATCTCCCGAGATACCAAGTATAATTATCTGGTAAGAACAGATTCAGCAAAGGGGAGTTATCAATTTAATCCTTCATTGGATATTGAGAATTTTTGAATTTATTAGAAGGTTGAGTTTCGAACCATTTTCCTGATAATATATTTCTGATTAAACTCATGTCCCACTGTGAAGAGTTGAGTAACATACGTTGAATTCATTTGAAACTGTTTCTATGTTCTTCAACGCGTGCTTTGAATGTTCTCCTAGTTGTCCAATGAGATGTTTCTGAATACATGAAAATTAATAATGATCAAGTATTTATCAATGATTATTGAATACTATATGACATGTTTATGACTAGAACTACCAGATGACCTTAAATGTTGCTCTAACCGAGCGCTCTTCGCCCTCTATTTTGAAACCCATTCAACGTTCAACAAAATTTTTGAAACGAAATTTTTAGGTAATTTAATTTAGGAAACGAGATGTTAGCAACAAATATGCGATTTTTGTGACATTTAACCTTAGATTATAATAGTCGCGTACACCCTACCATATACATGGGTTTTGAGACAACTTTAGGGATGTCAAGATACAAATTTATACCAGTTTATTGCTGGGTATCTCAAAGTGAACTTACCAAGGTGACTGGACATATTTGAAGATTTTTTGAGCGAATGAAGTTGACACTTTCATGTCTTAATATCTTGTCAAGTCTTGCCGTGATCTAATAAAAATTTTTTTCAGGCGTACTTATTCTATTTTTGATACCACTGAGGATAAATCATCTAATAATCTCAACTTTACTTTTTAATATGAACCTGTAATACCTACATAGCTGACTTTGTTACTGCAATGGCTACAAAAATCAATAAAAAAAGGGGTTCGTATTCAAAAGAATAAATTTGATGAAATCTAATAAATGAAACGTCGTATTGCAAATTGTTTATATCAGATTATAGCACATATGAAACCGTATTGAAAGTTTTTCTACCTTTTTTATATCATTCGAAATAGAGCTGGTGGCGTAAAAAACTAATTTTAGTTTTTAGAGATTGTATCAGTTCCCCAAAATAACGGCCTGTATAATTTCCAGTATGACAACTGTTTTTTTTTCGAAAATCACATAATTTATTGTCATTACTAGATTCCTAATGAGATTTCCGAATTTATACATTGATTTCAAGATGTCTCAATTCATAACAGATCTCAATAATTTTGCAATATCAGGATATCAAGTTAAAATTCTGAACTTCGAAATGCAATCACTGCAAGATCTACTCTGCGTCCACAGGATTTTTGAAGGCAGACAAAATTTTCCATCCTGGTAAAACGTCCATTTCCTAAACTAATCATTATAATCCTCTCTGAATAGTAATTAAGGCGAAACGTACTATTAATAATAATCGTTGAGAATTATGAAAAACAAAAGTAGGAAAATTGTCAACAGTGATTTTTTAAAGAAATATGTAGTCAAAGGCCACTCCTTTCCTTTGTGTACTTACAGTAGACGTCATAAATTGAAAAAAGTAGTAGCCTTAGCTGTGAGCCGTAAATAAATTTTTGAAGTAGGCGAACTAGTTAGCTGCAAAATGTGTGGGTTACTCCACTTATTAACAAGAAAAAATTATAGGCTTACTCATAATAGACCATGTAGAATTGGATATGGTATTTCACAGATTACAATCATACCGCACGGATTTATTTGACAGATTCGGATTTAAGTTACATAACCTCGAAATTATGATGAGACTTGATCTATCAATTATGTTAACAAGATGTATAAGGCGTGAAGTGAAATATTAATGACGTGGAAATAATTTGTGCAAAAAATTGTTATGTCTTTTCCAAATGATGATGAATTAACGTTTTTTTATGAAATACTAACCAGAAATGTGTTTCAATTCATATTTGTCAAATGTAACAGTATTTTTGTGTAAAAACATAATAAACATAGATTGATTAGTTTCACAATAACTTTGAATTCTTTGTACAAATTATATATCTTAGCTTCATAAAACTTCCTTTTATACGTCTCACTATGTTTTGGATGTATAACATTCCACAATCCAAAAAAAAGCAGATTCTCTCTTGATTTAGTTTCATTATTCAGATGGGTACCTTTTATCTTTTTTCATGTTATGTATGTTTCTAACGAAAGAAAATCAGGATTATTGGATCCAGAGTTCTTTCAAATTTGATATCAAATAGATTTCATCAACAGCGAACTATACTATAATTTCAAAATAGTAGGCACTAAATTCTCAGAAATGACTTGACGCTTTTGACTTAATCTGTATCTTGCAGTGGCGTACGGAAATTATACTAGACAGCAGAGTAAAAATGGTGATGAATTATATAGAACCACAAACTTGACAACAATATTTTCGTTTTAATGCCATTCTGAGAAATAAATACCTACTATTATGGAATTGTACTATAGTACTGATTGAGAAATAATGAAAATACTTTTCGAGAGAATCATCATATGACATCTCCTTTTGAAATTTTCCTGCGATCAACGGATTTTTCCAAGGACAAATTCCCAAGTCTGCTGTCAGTTATCAATTACTCCTAATTTGTTGCATCACAACATCTTTCCATTCAACTGTCTAAAACTTACCTAACGAAGCGTAGTGCAAAATAACCATTTCCTGTATGTTTACCTACTCCAAACGGAGATCTTCGCGTATGCTTAGCCAAACATCAAGTTGTTTGTAATGTAAATAGGAGCATTATAAAAATTATGAGTTCGAGCTGAAAGCAGTGTTGCCAACAAAGCGTGAAATACGTAAAATCTGCGTATTTTCATCAGTACTTTCGCGCATTTAGTTTTTGCAGATTTCTAGAGTGCCTCAGATACATAAATTGTGGTATTTTCGGTGGAACTAACGGTCTAAACAGATTGACTTGTTCACCACTTTTATGGTTTTTGTTATATTCAGAACTGATAAAATGATATGTGATTCACATTTCAAACATTGTGACACAGTTTATGGCACTCTTTCTTCGAAAAGCTGATGCTTATCGTAATCAGAAAGTTCAAAAGTCTTATCTCAGTTTGATGATTATTGAGAGGAAAGACCGAATTACTCACACAATAAAAGAAATGGGCTAGCTGAGCATGTATAATCGCTTACTCAGAGTTGCCTTTCCCATAAAAATCCCAGTTCTGAAACCAGCGAATATTCATTCAAAAAAAACACATTTAGAACTGACGGTCATAATTCGTATCTGAAAGGGAAAATATGATTGATATCCTCCACGATAAGGAAATTTTCAGATGTTGCTTCTCCTACCAAATCACGTCCGTAACTAATTCACTGGATATGACGAATTTCGCATCATCGCATTATGTCGCAAAAAAACAGCGGTAACAGTTACTTAATAAAATGTTTTTCATTTATTTACGGTGTTATTCTATTGAAGAAAGGTCCATTCAAGTAGTACTCAGATTTTCACTAAACACTTTACAAAACCGCCACACGTTTCACTCTATAATACATTCATCAGTCTGTAGATATAATACTGTATAGTGAAACACCTGTTGGGTGTAACGTGTAACACGATTGAGAAAGCTATTGTATAAAGAAATATTTGTTGGGGTCTTGCAAACTGCTCAGGGAACACCTCACAATAGAAGAATTACTCAAAATGTTCGTGGATTCTTATCAAGTAATGGTCAGTCCCATCAAATACCTGAGAAACTTTCTTTTAGTGCGTATTAACTACGAGTATTTCGAACTCTTTTTGTGTTGTTGGTAATTCAATTTTCATTTTACTTTTTTTACTTTACAAAATAAGGAAAATATGGAACTATCAGTTAAAAAACCTAACACTCAACCTTTTGTTAGTCACTGTTGTTGATGATCATGTAGTGTTGTTAAGCCCTCCCGAGACATTCGGGAGGGCGCGCCAGCATTATCAACATTATCAACCAATGACCACTCCCCATACCATGTGGTAAGTGATCATTGAGTCCGAGGCTCAAGTGACCTGAGCAAGCGCAGTGAGCCAAGAATGACAGCCTTCTGCATCTGTCCGCCTAAAATGTCTGCCTCCGTTCGGCAAGCCGGTATGATTTAAAGATTCGAGGGTAGGGAGGCCATCACTTCACCAAAGACTCCAATAATCAGAACAATCATTTCGACAGAGTGGTCTGGATAGAGTCTGTTGAGTTCGAAAAGAAATCACTGGTCGGATTATGCAATATATTTTTCTCGAAAAATGGATTTTCAACGCCTTCAAATAAAAGTTACAGAAAAGATAAAAGATACACTAAAATAGTGAAATAAATTCCAAAGTTTTTGGCTTTCTACTACACCATCTTGATACAAAAAAATGTGGAAATCTTCAGGGCGGCTTTTTCTTCCACTTTGTGTCTAAAAGTCACTTTGCATGATCTTTCCTTTCCTTGACATGCATGTCCTTTCCTGTCCTTGCATGACCTTTCCTTCTTTGGAAGATTCCCACATTTTTTTGTATCAAGATGGAGTAATAGAAAGTCAAAAACTTTCCCAAAACTTCGTCACAACAAAAAATATAACCCTTTCAATTTAAACAACATTATTTTCTGCAACCGTGACCTGCGCCTTTGAATTCGTCTGCCGCCGTTGCAGACAAAACTCTAGGTCCAAAAACCTGCAAGCCTCGCATAATAAACCCGAAAACAGCTAATATAATGTGTTAAACACCAGACGTGATGACCATTTGATCTTTTTCCTGTTACTTTTTTCATTCATTTCGACATAGATCTTTTGCGTTTTTCAATCAGATATTAAGGATTTATGACATCTGGCAAATAAACCCTGAGGATAGCTATGACTCGAAATATTTGGTACTCAATATTGCAGCTCAATACTGTCTAGTAGCCGAGGACGGTCGTGGGTTATAAAATATGTGAATTTATTCGAACAAACTAATTATCCATAGAATTACTTGGAAGCAAAAACATCATGTGGATTTTTTGCCCAATATTAGTTTCTCACTTTTTGAGAAATTGGACTATACGAAGCTGTTTAAAAAATATTGAATTTCGCCATACGCCAAAATGAATCATGATTCATGAATCAAAAGTTGACGCAATTAATATAGTGGACTATAGGTAAGCTTACCATATGTCCGGGATTAGCCCGGACATTCCGAAATTTAACCATTTGTCCGGGAAAGATTCCGGGATTGACAAAAGTAAGGGATTTTTGATGACATAGATCAGTTGTTTGATGAGAAAACATGTGGCGGTTACGTCTTTGGTAAAATGGTACCAAAGTGGAAAGCCCTGCCTGAAGAAAAAAGGTCCACGACACAAGAGAAATGGAAAGAATTATTTGAGTTTATGTCAATATGCAATATGGACTTCAAGAATATTTTCAAATTGGTGGAATTTGGAATGTGCTTGTCAGGCACATCAACACTAGTGGAGAGGGTATTTTCAATAATGGGCAACGTATGGAGTGCAGAAAGAGGACGCATGTCAATTTCAGTGGTAAAGGAACTCCTTAATATAAAAATAAATTCAAAGTTGTCTTGCGTGGACAGTTAATCAATAACTAAAGTTCTAGTTTGTAACTGAGATGTTGCTTTTTAATTATTATACAATTATGATTTTTTACCTATGCGTACTTACAAATGACCGCGATTGTCCGGGATTGGCTTCAGCAATTAAAAAAGAAGTCCTGGATTGGTGGTCCGAAATTATGGTAAGTCTAACTATAGGGCTATTTTTGCCTCAATATCCAACTGGTATTATTCAGCAACAGATACAAATGTCACATCGCACAGAACAACTTTACTGGATTGGCAACACTGGTTAATAGTTACCACACCTCAGCACGAAGTGTTCAAGTATGATGGAGCCTATTTCATTATAACGGGTTCTATTTCAAAACGAAACTCATTTAATTTCGATAGTTTCGCAGACATCCTGCGTTCAAAGAGAGAAAATGATACACTCTCCAGACAAATTTCGTGACTATCCTATATAATCTGGTGAAGGTCATCGTGGGTTAACTTGCCCGAGCATATATTTCTTCGTTTCCGGAAAGAGAATTATTCTGAAATTGTTGAACGTTTATCTGCAAGGCAGGAGAATTGCTATTCGAGGAACGGTTAATCGTTATATGGTGTTGGAATTCTTGTATCGATACACAATTCATTATTAAAATTGCAAATCTGATCAAATTCATATTTTTTAGGGATATATTCGAAGAAATAATGAAACATGAATTGGCATAATTCTTATCGATCGAACACCTAATAAACAAATAACTAGTTTTTTCAACCAATCTTTGTAGCATGTGATGGAATTAGATTCAGCAATAATTGGAGGTAAATAATTCAATAAATTTTCTAGACGTGACTATTACTGAAAGCAGTAATAAAAATGATTTCATTTCTCAAAAACCATCTTATACTGACATTGTCATAGATAATTCCTCGACACGTAAAGTTGCCGCATTCAGAATAACGCTTAAGGACTATTGAATTTTATCAAACAAATCGCTGTCAACAACAGTTATAAGGTAGATGTTATCGACTCCATTATTTCAAAAAAACTACGAAAACAATTCAAAAGTGGCTAATAATTTAAACAAATTTGTAAGGAACATTAAAAACAAAACTTCAGTGTCAGATAGATCAGGAGTACATGGCTTTAGTCCAAAAAACGTTATATTGGCCAACCATGGAGAAACTAATCTCAAAGATTAAAAGAACATAGAAGTAGTTGCTTGAATGTGAACCCCAATTCCACATTCACAAACCATCTTCTGACAGAGGAGTATGGGTTCAATCACGACTATGAAGTATTACATTTTGAAGATGAATGGTTTGAAACTCAACCTTTTCGATTGCTTAGAAATTTATAGATTTGATAATTCTGAAAATTTACTGAATCACAGTGAATTTCAAAATGTTTGCACCATACTTTTTGAAACTTTTTTATTATCCATTTTTCAGAAAATTTCAATTGTGATAAAAATTGGTGCATTGCGGAAATTTTGAATTTGAAGTGTTTAAATTCTAAATTTTCGAACGGTGTACAGGGTAGAACAATAAATAAAATTTTGATTAGGAGTAAACTACCCTTAATTTCGACATTATTAAAAAAGTTTGTGCAGAAACGTTGAAAGCAAATTCAGATTTGAAATCACAGCCACATACGTAACAAAACAAAAAATCCATTTCTTATGGATCTGGCCTCATAAAAGTACTAGTACTACTCACAGATTTGTTATATCTACTTAATTGTTTAGCATTAATTGATTTAATTAATTATTTCTTATAATTAAACCATACTGATAGTTATTATGGACATACATACAGAGTGAAATATCAATTTTGCACCAAAGAACCAGTAAAAATTCGAACCTTTTTCAACAAACATCGAAATATTATTATAGTTGGTATGAGAGCCTAAGGTGTATATGAGATACTAGTAGACACTCTTTATGAAGCTAGAACCACAAAAAAATTGATTTTTTAGTTTTGTTACGAAGGTGGCTCTGATTTCAAATCTGAATATTGCTTTGAAATTCAAACAACTGTTCAACATAAACTTTTTCAATTATGTCGAAAATGAGGGTAGTTCATTTCTGTATATTGAGTTTGTTGAAGTTTTTATACTTTTCACTTATTTTTCTCTTGAACTGAAGTTGGACCATTATCATATTAAAATACTAACAGTAGTAAAAATTAGTATTAATGATCTCCTGAGGACGGTAACTTAGTTGGGGAATCTCGCTTCAACTGACTGTATTTTTGTTCTGGTGTTGACAAACTATTTTCAATAAATGTAGTTAGTTTATTACATGTCCATATAATGAATTGATAAAATATTCTTGTATGACGCTAAAAAATTTTCAAGTAGTTTTTACCTAAAATCAGGTAAAATTATTTGTTAGTCATTACCAATCTATTAGTGAATCTATTTATTTCCAGGTAAGAAAAATTATGTTTATTTACCGTACTTTGTTATTATTCATATAATTAATGAATTTATACCTGACCTTTACAAGCAGATTCATTCATTAGAAAGTAGGCACACAGTATATAGTAGTATAAAATAGCTGTAATTTAGAAGTAACTCATTATTTTACGCTTGAAAAAGTTATTGTATAACGAAACACGTGTCGCGGTCACGCAGATTTTTTTGCTGAATAAAGAATGTTCAATTATCATGCACGAAAGAGCCAATCAAATTGGTCAGCACATTCGTTACAGTGCTCTTTACGAGTGATAGTTTAAAAAAAAATCGACTACAAAAACTCGCTCCTGAATTCATAGATTGTGTGCAATGAGATGTTCAGGAGAGTTATCACATATGTTTTGGAAGACTTACACGTTCACGTGAAAAGATTCACTGAGTACCGCACAATTATTTACAAGCCTTGCGCCAACACTCGTAAATGAAGGATTGGTTATAGTTTTATCTCCCAACCTACTTTACAAATATATCAATATTTCAGTTACTCTTTTTAAACGACTTTAATATATTGGGAAAGTAATTCCCTAACTTTTTCCCGACTACAAATGTTTACTTTTCCTGACTAGTTCAGGTTTTCCAGGTCGCTGATTATCTGTTTATGGCTAATTAGGAATTGTAACGTAATGCCAGATAACAAACTCATTAATACAGTTAATTGTTCGCCACGGATTTTATTCAATTATATCGGTCAGTTCTATTCAACTAATGCCAGATAGCCTGTAGCCTTCCTCATGAATGTATTTATCTTGGAATGCATCATACATAATGGATGCAATTTTTCTAATTTGGCTGGTGGTTCCAGACATAAGTATATTCAAGGAAAATCAAATGAAACATTTCTTGAGCTTTAATATACTGTAACGAATTAACGAACTAACTGTCTTGAACTAATTTAGTTTTACAATATTTCATTAATTTATTTACACACGTCAATTTATATTCACAATTAGTTAACAGCTCGCTTTCT
>WOGN01008198.1:0-11429 GCA_015342105.1 Leptinotarsa texana
TATAAAAAACAAGATTGAGGAAATACTTCAACAGAAAATTTTTGAAAATAAAGGGCGAAGTTCAGTTCAGTTCCTGAGTAAATTTTTTTCAAATAATACAAAAACAAAGAGAAAAATATACAGATTTGTCCACTCTACTATAAGTAAGTTTACAGAAGTAGGAGCAAAACGATGTGAAACTCGGAAATCATATCACTGACGTGTATTGAATAAATGGGTAAATAGATTATACTTGAATGTTTGGAACCCAGCTGTACGTAATTCGAGAGGAATATCATTCATCGCATGGCATATTTGATAACTGAAACACCTGCGGAAAATTTCAGTTTCAAAAGAAGGTATAGTAAGTGTTCCCCTGAACCTGATATTGACGTTATGAACATCCGTTCGAAAAAAAATTTTCTATAGGGATAGGTAGGCTTTCTGGTAAGAATAATTTTATGGAATAGGTTGGCGGCATGCAAGATTCTTCTGTTATTCATGTTTAACCAATAGGCATCTTTGAGCTTATGAGAGATTCTCTGAGAACGTCTTATTTCATAAATAGGTCTCAAGCACGTGTTTTGAACTTTTTGAATTTTACTTCCATACTGCTCTCTCAAATGTGGTCCATAGACAGTACTCTCATAGTTGAAATATGATAAAACTAGGGCTTTACATAATACTAATTTCAATTTCAGTTGACGAATACTGCCTAATTCCATATATAAATTTTAAAGAAGAATATGCACGTCGTATATGCACGTGTGGTCAAGGATGACTCCAAGATTTTTCGCTTCTTCCACCAACTCGATATTCACGCTATGAATTGATATGTTCTAAAATATCAGATCGTTTGGACTTTGGTCCAAATAATAGAACATTTGATTTTTGAGAGTTTAGGAGTAAACAGTGTTCTATTTCAGCCCTATAAAATTTATCCAAGTCTTTATTAAGTATCATGCAAGAATCATTTACATCTAGGGGGAAAACTATAATGAATTTGGGTGTCATCCGTATAGAAGTGCACCTTGCAGTGATTCAAATTTTTGATAAGATATGAGGAGCAAAGAGCAAACAGGATCGGCCCAAGTATAGAGCCTAGTGGCACTCCGCCTTGAAGAGATAGGGGAGATGACAAAGTTCCATCAAACGTAACTCTTTGACTTCTTCCATTAAGATAATTGGCAAGCAAGGTGATAGCTGAAGTTGACAGAGCAACGTAATGTAAAGTTGATATCAATAAATCGTGGTTTATAGTGTTAAAGGCTCTGCTGAAGTCAAGAAATACTAGAGCTCAATCGTCGCAAAATGCCATTGTTTCATTGGTCTCTTTATTCTTGAGAACAGGAAAAACTTGCAGAGGGCTAAATCTACTGAACACTGTGGCCGAGATATGATTACGCAATTTTGGAATTTTGGAATTCCGTAAAAATTGCATGTCATGAGCCAACCGATATGCCGACATCCTCAACCACTTCTCTAATGATGATTCGACGATTCTCCAAAACAATTTTCTTCGCTTTCTCAACATTTTCATCGGTTTTTGACGTGCTGGGGCGTCCAGAGTGAACGTCGTCATTCTTATCTTCTAGACCTTCTGTGAAAAGCTTGTACCGCTTGTAAATATTTTGTGGATTCAGAGAACAATCATCGTATACCACTGTCAATCACTGTCAACATTTCAAGAGTTTTTGAGCACTGAATTTTTCACACAAAGTTCGTTGCAAATTTTTTTAATAACTTTTTTCGACGGTAGAAAATCGCCGAACAAACTAAACATGCTAAATATGCACCTTATTTTTTTCTACAGTCCACGTATACGAATTGAAACTAATACTGATGAAGATACTGAAGGGAGGTACGAAGTCTCTCAGGAAAGCCCAACTATTATGTTGATCTATTAACAATACTGATGATGACCATTCCATAACACTGTTGAAACCGAAACTGAATGCTTATTTGCCTTCGCAGGGTCAATTTATAATTTCATTTGACATAATTCGCATGCATAAGGAAAATATTCAATAATTTGGTATTTGAGATAGTCACCTCCCAAAAAACAGTTTGTTCATTGAAGATCAGTGTTTTTTTCAATAGAATATATTCAGAAATATACAGGGTGTTTCAAATTCGATCCTCACCATTGGGATCTCGGAAACTATTAGATACGAAGATGGTTCAATTAGCGCAAAGTTGAGCATTAACGTGACTAACAATATGCAGTTGAGAAAGTTCTGAAATTCCGAGTATATCCGGAGATCTCTGGAAAAAAAATATCGGAAAATGGTTTTTATTTTTTCCTGGCTTTATTTTTCGAAGGATTCGATAATAAATTGCACATCCACTTGCCACTTTTTCCCTTCTACATAAAGGTGTTTCAGATTTGCTATCCGACTCGTCTTCCGGCCACCATTATCAACTCTATTTTTTCTTATGGGCGCTACATTGGATTCTTTGTGTTTTGGATAGAACCAGATTTTACCTTTTCAACAATGTATTATCATAAGTTATCATTCTTTTTCGAAAAATTGGAGATATTGAAAAAAATTAAATCTTATCATAATAGGCTTTGGCTTTGATGTTTCTAATAGTCCGGGAGGTAGTCATTTTTATGAAAGTCATTTTATGCACAATGCAATTCACTCATTAAAGTTGTTTCCATAAACCTGAATACTAAACCGACCGTCAGACTCTCCAGTAGCGGTGGGGTAAAGGCGGAGGAAGCTGCGGAAGATAACCAGTAATTAAAAAAAAGTGATTTTATGCACTCCATAATTTTCACAGTTCATTCTCAACGTATAGACAACTAAAAAAGTCGTCAGTCCTTGATCTGCGGATTATTCATCAGTCACGCGTAGTAACGTAATCCTGAATTTTGAAAAAAAAGTAATAGTATGCAGAATGAAATTTTTTTAGTTAACAGTTTGTAGCATAAAAAGTACAAAAATAATCGTCAGATGTTATGGAAATAGTGGAAAACTCGTCAGTCGAGAAATCGAAGTCGATCTCAGCTCTCGGAAAGAATCAAGCGTGAGGCATCTTTTGCGGTCCAACTGACGGACTTTCCACCACGTTCATGTCATCTGATGATTAAATTTATTTTTTATACTCAAAAAACTATCTCTGTAAAAAATTTCAGGATGCATACAATGACTTTGATGAGATAAAAGAAAGATAAAAGATTCACCATTAAAGACTGGAAATGATTATCAATATTATGAAAATGATTGTAAATTTTAATAGGTTTCGAGATTAAAAATTTATTTTTCAAATAAAATATGAATAAAATCGTATAAAAAAATAATGAAAATGTAGAAAATTATTATTGTGATTCCTCATATCCGCTATCAGAATCACTCGCGCACAGTAACTTTCATTGCTGCTGTCTTCCAACCCGCTTTCATCGCAATCTTCATTTTCATCGTCGTCTGGCGATTTTGTTTCGTCTAAAGTATAAATGATCGGAAAAAATGCATTAATATGAAGTGGAGGTTGAAGATTAACAATTCAATGTCGGAGAAAAGTATGATAAATACCTATAATATTATGGCTTTCATCTTCGATTGAGTTCATGATGCTATATATCGAAGGCAATATAAATTTGACTTTCAATTTGTTATACTCAATGAAATTTTGATATTGAATCAGTCATTGAATTTTTGACGAAAAAATGGCTTTCACGAATGAAGAAAAAAGAGATATGATACAAATTCATTACCAATACGATAGAAACAGTGTTAGGACATCGAAAATGTATTTAAACTTGTATCCCGAAACACAACAACCACATCGAACTATGTTTAAGTTATTGGATCAAAATCTCACCGAGTTTGGTTCGTTTGGATAGCTGATGAAAAAATAAGGACAGAATCAACAATCAAAATTTGATAAATGAGGTGTGTATGAGGTAAATTAGACATTGTGTCATTTTCACTGAAAATATTAGAACTTTGAACAAATAACAATAATTAACTAAAATGTAATGACAAAACTAAATCACAGCAAATGCTCAAAATGCTGGCCTTGTTCATGATAACACAACTGTGCCCTTCTTCGAATATAATGCACGATTAATTTTCCTTATCCTCAATCTTCCGAACTCTCTAACAATGCTGTGTTGAAGGTCCTCAACATTTTGATATTCTCTCTGAACATAAACTCTATTCTTCAGTGTACCCCACAAGAATGTATCCATAACATTAAAGTCTGGAGACCTTGCTTGGCCACCAAACCTTTAGCCAATTAAAAACTTCTAATCGCCTTTCGGAATCATCTGGTGGCAATTTTTGAGATATGTGTATTTTGTAACATTTCAAACCGTTTTTTTAATGTCTTCAAGCACTTCTTTGTCAAATATTTATTTCGGAGGAAATTCGTCGGGTAGATTTGCCCGGATTCATGTTTATCTGCAAATTATTAATTTTTAATGAAAAGGATGCAATGTCTAACTTACCTCAGTTTCTTTAAATTCCTGGTCCATTCTGTCTCCGTATTGTTTCTTCGGCTTTACAAATGCACCAACTCGGTGAGATTTTGATCTAATAACTTGAACATGGTTCGATATGGTTGTCGTCTTTCGGCATACATACAAGTTTAAATACATTTCCGATGTCCTAACACTGTTTCTATCGTATTTGTAATACATTTGTATCATATCACGTTTTTCTTCATTGGTGAAAGCCATTTTTCGCCAAAAATTCAATGACTTGTACAATAAGTAACAAATTGAAAGTCAACTTCAGAAAAATCAAAGTCAAAGCCTATTATGATAAGAAAGAATATTTTTCAATATCTCCAATTTTTTGATAAAGAATGATAACTTATGATACATCATTTTGAAGGTAAAAATCTAGTTCTATTAATGACAGAAAGAATCCAATATAGCGCCCATAAGAAAAAATAAAGTTGATGATGGTGGCCGGAAGACGAAACGCCGGATATAAATCTGAAAACACCATTATGTAGCAGGGAAAAAGTAGCAATGCGCAACTTTGCCCTGATTAAACCATCTTCATATCTCTCATAGTTTTCGAGATCCCAATAGTGAGAATCGAATTTGAAACACCCTGTAGTCATGTTCATACTATCACAGTATAATACTTGTTCAGATACGGCCAACTTATTCCTTCCTAAGAGATTCTGATTTTTTCTCTATAAAAAATTATGTTTTGTACCCAATCGAAACTTTTAACTGTGATTTAGAAGAAATTATGTTTTAAAGTTCGACACATTCAGTTAGTACGTATCAGGTCAGTAAAATTAAGTTTGGTTTCTAATTAGAATCATCATTGTTTTTCAGATTCTTTGCATACTGAACACTGAAGAATGCTTGCGCATTCCGCAAGAGCAACCTATTTTTTCACTTCACACCTCAATTAAATGAAGCTAAATGTGTGACTGAAATCATAATCAAGGTAGACAATCTGTCGATCAGAATTTGTTTCACACTTCGAGTGGTGTATGAGCGGAATGTTAATTAAAAATCAAGTTACATTAACAGGCCAGAGAAAATTCAGAATAAAATTCTGGATTACGTCCAATTTCCGGGTGAATCAATAATGGATACAAGTGTATCATAGATAGACTTGTAAATATTTGTATTTTTTGACAAGTTGGTATTATCAGAAGATCAGCACTTTGAACGCGGTTAACAAGTCCGGAGCAATACTCATGAAGTTTGGATATTATTTCGTTGGAATATAAATTCAAGAACAGCTTTTTGGTCTGTTAGAAACCGTTACTTGGATTACATAAAATTTGTCAGTTCTGACTGCAAATGATTTTATATTTTCATTACACTTTTGAAGATGTCACCAAGTAACAAACACTTTTTTAATTTTTAGCAGAATAATCCACTCAAATCAAACCGCACTATTGTAAAATACATACATAATGTGGTTATCTCACGAAAGTAATGCCACAACCACAAATTTTCTCTAACTGAACACTTCTAGAATAATTTATGCAATTATGTCAATCATAATTCAACAAAGGAATCAAGTAGATGAACTATGCCGATTCTGTGACACCGGAAATTCAACTAACAGAAGCAATGGAGTACATCGTATTCCATGCGTTTTCGATCGTTTTCCGTGCGTTTTCGACCGTTTTTCGTGCGTTTTCGACCGTTTTTCGTGCGTTTTCGACCGTTTTTCGTGCGTTTCCGTGCCTAACCGTCACACACTTGACCAACTGTGCCACAAAAGCGCTACACGAAAATCGTTACGCGAAAACACATTACGCGAAAGCGTTATATGAAAAAACGCTACACGAAAAAAAAATCGTTTTTTTTTCGTAACGCTTTTTGTGTAACGCTTTCGTGGCGCATTTGGTCAAGTATGAGACGGTTACTCACGAAAACGCACGAAAAACGATCGAAAACGCACGAAAAACGGACGAAAACGCACAAAAAACGGTCGAAAAAGCACGAAAAACGGTCGAAAACGCAAGGAAAACGATGAAAAACGCATGAAAAATGATGTACCTCATTGCTTCTATTAGTTGAATTTCCAGTGTCACAGAATCGGTACCTACTGAATCAATTATTTTTTTTAATTTATAACATTGTAAGGGTATTTGAGAGATCAAGGGTCATTACATCCAGTTTTTAGATAGTGTTTAGCCTATCAGTATTTCTAGAGTAGGGAGGGTGAGTGTAAGCCCACACACCTAGGCCACATGTGCCCCATTATACATCCTCCCGAGGAGCTGTCCTCCTAGGTCATCGCCACCCTGTCCTTTCCAGAAAGGTGAACAGGTCACCGGGAGACATCTCCTTTATATCGGCAGGTGTAGGCCAAGAATCGCTGAACACACACTCTTTTATTGACGATAATTCCGGGCACTCGCTTATGACATGCCCGACAGTCTCATCTTCCTGTTCACACATCCTGCATAGAGGTGTGTCCACTAGCCCGATATTGTGGAGGTATTTCCTTAGTTGACAGTGGCCAGTCAGAAATTCTATTGTCAAGCATAGATTTTTCCTGCTCGTAGCCAGATATTTCTTCGGCGCCAGGGTCGCCCAAGGTGATCCTGGCAAGATTGCCAGGATATGATTGAAAACAGTTCATTATTTTTTTCATAGCAAAAAAACACTTTTATCGTCAATATGTCCTGCCACTACTGTATTTTTTTCCCAGTTAATGCAAGTGCATTATTTCATTAGATAACTAAATGCACGCAATTTCCAAATGCAATATTTTGCCGAGTGCAGTGACATAAAACTTTCGAAATCGAAAGCGAAAATTCTTCTGGGTTCTACTTTCTGTAATAATATGTACCTACACAAATTGAGATGTCATATCATGATAGTTACACTTTCCATAATTTGTTACATTTTAATTATAGACTTGTATGTTTATTAGTTGTGAATTAGCGTTTGTCGTTTCAAAAGTTGAAATAATAATTTGATTACTGATTTTGTGAAGGCTACTAAAAATTTTTTGAAAGATCGTCTGAGTTTATACTTGAAATAATTTCGTGATTGAAATCGAATTTTGAATAAATATAACAATTTTCTACGAAAACAATCAGAATTAATATAGATCATTTTATTTTAGAACAACATTAAAATGAATAATTTGAATATTTGAGGCACAGGAAAGATATAGTTCCATCATCACCGTTAAATATCAAATTATTATGTTTAATACGGCCAGGAAAGTATTGTTCCCATCAGATACATAGATGACGTTTTCGCCATATGACCGTACGGCCGAAACTTTCCATAATTTCCTTGATCACCTTAACGACCTGCATCCAATAACTCCCTTTCGTTTCTACGTGTCCTCAAAAACCAATAACTCCTTCACCTACAAGGTCTACAGAAAACCAACACACACAAACAGACACCTCAAAGCAATCTCCCTTTATCACCCAGCACAAATCAACACCATTTTAAATTTCCTCATCTACATATCTATCAACCTCACAGACATCCACAACAAATCACCGGAGCTGGCTCAACTTAAATTACCCCTTCTTCAAAATGGATTAACAGACCAGCAAATTGACAGCTCCATCCGTCGTCAATAAATTTCTCCGTTCAGTCCCAAAAATCCAAAAGACAACAACGTTCCCCACGAAGTTTTCCTTCCCTAAAATAAAGGTGTAACTGACAAAATTGGCCGGATTCTCAAAAAACAGGACATTAAAACGATAATCACCGCCAACAATTCCTTTGTTCCTCCAAGGACTAAACTGTCAATGAATCCCAGGGTAAATATGAAATTCTATGATCCGATGGCGATAGAACATATTTAGGCTAGACCAACGGACGTGTGATAAGTAGAGTATATGAACATGAACTTGCTGTCCGAAAGTCAGAACGTCAGAAGTCTCAGTAGAACGTCTTATCCAAATATTGATAATGAAAGAAACAATTAATTTTCAATGGAAAATGAATAGTATTAATAGCGTAAATTCACTGATAAACAGTACATTTTTGGAATAACTTGAAGACGCCGTACTTGAGAAATTATAAAGTAGTTTCAAGTGAATGTTCTTGGATTAATAGGCCAGAAAATATAAAGTGTATTTATATCGGTTCATTTTATTGGAATATGAAATGGATTGCAAGTTATATTGACCTGTATAGTTTTATGTGATTGCCGACTGTTGTTACTGAAAAGTTTAGTTTGTCAATTATTTTAATTCAGAGTTTGACTGTCATTTGTAATTTTGTATTTCTCAACATTATTAAAGTTTTACTTCAACTTTGCTATTTCACTACGATCCACAGTTGTATAATCTACAACACATTTTGTACTTTTTACTAAAAATGCATGAATTTGATATTTTTTTTGTTGTTTAACCAAACATTTTCAGAATAATATCGCTGTCCTTAGCTATTAGTTTATTTAATTACATTCAGAGTGTAAAGAAAAATTATTCAAATCCATCTCCAATCTGACCAGTCTGAAAAGTTTTTTTGGCAGAAAAACAATTTTCTGATAATATTACTATTTTCAAGAACTGTTAAGATTCAAACTTTTGCAATATTCAATTAAAGTATCTTACTTTGGAAGTTTCTGTTAACACGATATAAAAACCAAAAAAGATTTACAAAAGAATTTTTTCCAGTGAAAAAGTGTTTCATTTCATACAATTTGGCCAGACTTTGATTTGGACTGAATTTAAATTGTGCTAAATAGCTCTAAATATAGAGAAGAGGGATTATCAGATAATCAGATGCATACATTCATAAAATGGAAAAATGGTTACAAAGATCAAAACACATTTCTGCTTTTTATCTATATTAATTTTTTCTGCTGAAATTAAATCATCAATAGACACGATTTGTCGGAAGTGTTTTGGAAGCGTTAGGTAGTCCATGTAGTCCTCAAGTAAGTAAAATTAAATACTTGTGATGCACTGTTTGGAACCTTTGGTGTAGTAATGAATATTACTGGAGTTTTTTCCCAACAGCAAACCGTTATTTTTCGTGATTCGATCACCAAGTGGTCATCTTCAAGAGGAACAACTAAACATACTTACAAAGTTATCCTAATTTATACCATAAATACGTCTTCTAGGTACCTGCGTCTTAAGTGTCTCATATTAATTTCACAACATTACCTTGTCTACTACTCTTAAATTGTTTTTACAATGTGTCCTTATGTAATAGTCAGGTAAATCTGATAATTAAAATATTATTTTAACAAGCTATATAGTATACTATTAGGTATTGGTCCATCATATAAGGAACATTTAGCACACTTAAAATATGGAAGACCTGAAAAATCAACAGTCGCCCATTATATTTTGCAACAAAACCATTCCATAGACTTCAGTTCATTAAGATTAGTTAACAACAATAGGCATCTAAATGCCTATGAGAGTGAAGAAATAATAATAAACGTAATAATATTTTGGATAATGATCGTGGACCAATACCTAATAGTATTCTATGTAGCTTGTTAAAATTATATTTTAATTATTAGATTTACCTGACTATTACACAAGGGCACATTGTAAAATCAATTTAAGACTAGTAAATAAGGCAATATTGTGAAATAAATTTAAAACACTTGAAACGCAGGTACCTAGAATAGGTATCTATGGTATATTAGGATAACTTTGTAAGTATGTTTAGTTTGATCTTCCTCTCGAAGATGATCACTTGGTGATTGAAACACGTGTCGAGGTCTTAAAATAATGGTTTGACGCTGGGAAAAAACTCCAGTAATATTCAAATTTGAATAATTTTTTATGTTCATTACTATGAAGATTTTCTGAGAATGATTTCTGTAAATTAGGATGTGTAAAGATGATTAGACGTCCATCATTATTCCAATATGAATATAATTGGCATGAATATAAATTGCAAACATTTTCTAGCTAAATATTTCAGGAAAACCTAAGACATCTTAATTTCGTTGCAATTTTTTTAAGCACGTTTCTTTCAGGTAACTACTCTCCATCCATGGCATCGAACAGTTATGAAGCAGTGTGATATTCAAAATTATAGTTAATTTATATTGTTATTATCGGAGAAATACTATTACTGAGGATTTTGACATAAGGTAAACATTATGGTGACTTTCATTCTTTCAAAATGAATATCATTCAATATCCACCTCTCTATCTTAAACATATCCAACCGTAATTAAATAATGATAGTGAAAGTTAGTTATTTTTATTCCACAATACACTATGAAGTATTAGTATTGTAGCAAGATGATACAACAATTTATGAAAGGAAATATTTTTAATCGCGATTGAATTCGTGAATAAAAATCGTTTTTGGCTTGCTTCGTAGACATTAATATGTGAAAATAAAGGAAAATTTCAAAGCATGATTTTTCGAACCATCGTTGAGACGGAATACATTCGTTTGTGTAGGCATCTTCATAATTATATAGGAATAGTATGAAAAAATATTAGTAATTTCTCTTTTCAATCTTGTCAGCCATGAAATTCTTTTAACAAAACTAGAACTGTACGGTTTCAGAGGAGTGGTACACGATTGGCTAAAAAGTTATCTGAAAAATAGGATGAAGTATATTCAAACAAAAAAAAATCACACTTCGTTGAAAACCATAAATGATGTAGGGATTCCCCAGGGTTCTGTTTTAGGCCCTCTCTTATATCTAGTATACTTGAATGACATTTCTAATGAAAGTTGTATAATGTATGCAGACGACACCTTCCTTATAGCTACAGGAAGCAATGTAGAGCAAACAGTCTTGAAAGCCAATGAAGAAATCAAAATATCTGAGGAATGGTTCTCTTCAAATGGAGAAGACAACGTTCATAAGATTTAGTCATTCAAATAATAAACTAGTCTACAGCTTGTTGGTGAAATCTAACGGCATACCTATCACACAAGCAAGTTTTACGAAGTTTCTTGGGCTGCATGTGATTGAACGCTGTACATGGACTACCCATATAAATGAAGTGTGCAAAAAACTAGCTCCAAAGTGTTATCTCCTACACCAACTCAG
>WOGN01008199.1:0-11428 GCA_015342105.1 Leptinotarsa texana
CTAGTCCATCGTCTGGAAGCCCATATCGGATGAAAATAAAATCAAATTTTGTGGTAACTATAACATAATCAAAATATTTCAGGTATTCGGTCGACATTGGCCCAGAGAACTATAACGGACGACTATAAAGGACGAATAGAAAAAGCCCTCACAACCAGATCTTTCTCTTTCTGATTGGATCCAAATTCATCATTAACCTTCAGAGACCAGACCACCAAACGCAAAACTATATCAGTAAAAGTAAGCGGTCACTGACCATCCGGATTAGCGAGCATAAGAATACTTGACGAAGAGAACTTACGTCTATACTCAGTACCACAACATCAAGTAGTCTGAAGCTCAAATAATGTATAAGGAGAGACATTAGTTGAAAGCAGAGTTCAAAGAAACAACAAATGTAATGAACATCAATATACCCAGTATAGAAATCGAAAGCAAATGTGAAATATTGAATTACCAGTGCTGTTGCACTCAATTTTATTCATGATCAGTCATCATCGAAAGATGGATTTTGATACTACCTAAACCTTGTGAAGTATTTCTTTAAACTTGTTCATTTATGATTGATTACCAACTTGTTAAGATACTTATTAGGGTATTGGTGCGGTTAAACTCCCTCCCTAGATACTCCCTAGAATGGTACTCGAGACTCACTGGTAGAAGGAATTTTCAGAATAACCCTTTGTAGGGTTGATTTTCGTTGGATCATGGAACAGTCATACCCGAATTATCAGTTGTAGAAGACGATATTCTTGTACTCAAGTTATCTTTTGCAACTCCATCATTATCAGTCATTTTGCAAACTTCTGGAGAATCGGCCCCACGTTGGGCGCCAATTATATAAATTTTACGTCACAGGTTCCAATTCTACCTATCGAACTAGTGTTACCTGACTAAAAATTACTTTCAACAATGACACAATTACAGTAGGATCACTGGAAAATATAATTTCACTTCAGACTTCACCATTATCACTCGAAACCTAATTCGGCACCACCGCCCCTTACAATGTGACCGAAAAACACACCGCGGGTCATCAGGTGTTGCCAGGAAGTGTTCTCCGAATTGATACACCTGCACCCCGGCGCTAATTAACTACCAATTAACGGGCAGATGCGGTCGATAAGTGGAAAGCACTTTAGATAACCGACCGGTAATCCGTAGGCGTCGGTTGTTGTATACACACAGGCGAACACTAAATGTGTTTGTTCGCTGCTGCATTATTATTGTTGTCACGAGTACGTAACACATGTAGCCAATGAAGCTTTCACCAAGTCGCGTGATTCTGTTATCTTGTATTTTCGATACGGATTAGTTTCTGGAGTGTGCAGATAAGACCCACACTGCACGATAAGATCCAATTTTTTTGAGCTTTTTCAAAGATTTTTGTATAAAACACTAACAATTTCAATACGTCGCTGTAGCTCTCATAGTGGTTCAAGGTGCCATTTTCATATTTATTTTTTTTACTTGAAAGGAATCCCATAACATGATTATCTTTATAGTCAATACTTTAGTAGGTTTCTTGTTTGTGAGTCAATTTATATCGTGACAACATACACTTTTCAAGAAAATGAGAGAATATGAGAATTTCACAACCATATCCTTGAAGCAGCCGATACCCAGCTTTTTGTGACGATAAACCTTGTCATGACGCTTCATACTAGTGACTTCTTATTCGTCAAAATTACAATCGTCAGTATTATTCTTTCAGGTATCTTTGGTATGAGCATCTACTTTTGGTTTCAAATTCATATTCGAAAAGTTCAACCTTGATGTGTTTGGCGGAATTCATAATCTGAATACCCAGGAATTCATAATCCGAACACCCAGAAATTCACGTCTATCAGGAATCTTTAGAAGCAATATCGTAGGTTCCTCCTATATTAATTGCACTTTAAACGGTGAGATGTATCAACTTCTGAACAACACTATCAATAAGTCATTATTTTTCCTGGACAACAATGAATACATGTGGTTTTCACAAAACGAATTACTTTATAATGTCGCAGACCTAGTTATACTTTTTCTCTTTCTTAGATAAAGCAGCGTGAGCTTCAGACTCAACTTCACTATCTCAGGAATGACTTCTATTCAATATCTGTTCATGGATCAATTGAGATTATCCAAAACTCAAATTTTCGGTAGATATTTCATCTGATGATATTTACCAAACAGTCACATCAGCAGATTTGAACTGGAAGCAAAAAAGAAGTTAAATTCCTTTCCAATGTGTAGACGGTGTATTTGCTACTTCATACTTTGTTTTGGTTGATTTCCAGGTTTTGCTTTGGTTTTCTTTAGTTGCAATTTTCAAACGTTTCAACTGCAACTGTAGCAGTCATCTTCAGTGGCGTGGTCGAGGAACTCTTCTTGATGTATCAACTGAAACTTTGTAATACTTTGTAATGAACCTTTCTCATTTACACTGACATATGACGCTATTTTCTCTAACGTCTTCAAATAACCGTCATTATCGTTCCTTTCCTAACTCGGCTTAGGAAAACAGCCATAAAAGTTCATGTCACTTAAGCTAGTCCCATTTAAGATATAAACGACAACAATTCATGCCAGATAATAAAATCCATGTAAATGTTTTACAGCCATCTCAAACGTAAAGCACTAAAACAGGGTTATTATTTAATTTTCATTGAAACTTTGATTTTATTTACACCTTTTCGATGATGTTCTAGCAATAAAATCCTCGGTATAGCGCTCTTGACGAGGTACGTTCGAACGTAAAAATAGATAGGGATCGAAGCTACAAGTACTGGGTGTTCCAAGTAAAATTGACCAGTTCTCAGTAGAGGAAAGTAGTAGTACTGATTTACTACTCCTCATATGACCTCATATGAGTGGTATGGTATATCTTTCGAAAATAATCCAAAGAAAATGATATTATGCTGCTTGATCCACGAGGAGATGTCACACCAAAACCAAAATCAATTTCGAGAGATATGGGTAACTTCAATATTCACTTCATTACTAATTAATTCAACAAGGTGAAAAATTACAAAATGTTGATTTTTTGCTTGCAATTTCAAAAGCCATACGAGTCATCAAAAGCTTCCTAACTAACAGTTTTAGTTAGAATTACGTTATTTTGACCTTCGATTAGGTCGGCAACCTTTCCGGAAGAATACATGTTTACGTTATATTTACCTCATATCAGCAAACGTAGGGAAAAAATTCGAAGCGAATTAGACGTTGGAAATTGGAATATTTTGACATTTCAGCCACTAGGTTGAGAGTATAACTTAGGATTATTGCGATATTGACTTGATAATTGTTTGTAATTAGCAAAAATCGAGTAATTCTTCACCTCATGTGTTACATTAATGAAAATAAAGGGTGTAATAAGCTATCGACTGTATGTTAGGTTTTGTCAGATAATGAAAAATTGAAATGAAATAGAAGGCAAATAGTAAACTCAGACAGTAGTGAACTTAGCATAGAAGTTTCACTAACAGAGATAGACCTCAAGTCTATACTATAACCAGAAGTCATATCTTCGTTAAAATGTGTTTTGAAAGAAGTTGAAGGATGAATTTCATTAGTTGGGACTTCCATTGTCTGATATATAAAATGATTTGAAATTCCTGAAACAAACCAATAAAAAGAAAAGTTAAAAAAGGGAATAGCTGAAAATAATAATTACATTAAGCAAAAAAACCCTGAAATGAAGTTAGAGTGAAATAAAATGCAACTAAAAATAGAATAATTAAACATCACCCGAAGACGATTGTGGATACTAACAATCGAAACTTCGTGATGTAACTTGGCTTGGAATCTCTTAATATTTTCTTGTTTAATTGTAATATTTTTATTTGTATTTTATTTCACTGTAATATCATTTCAGGGTTTCTTTTCCTAATATAATTATTATTTTCAGCAATTCCCTTTTTTAATTATTCTTTTCATTGGTTCCTTCAGGGATTTCAAATCATTTTATATATTTGACAATGGAAGCCCGAACTAAAGAAATTCATCATGAAACATTGTCAATCACCTTCAAACAAAAACTGTTACTGAATTTATCAACCAAGTAAAAAAGGTTTTCAATCAAATAATTTTTTGAGGTTAATTTGAATCCAGAGGAGTTTTTACTTCTGAGTTCATAGTGAAGCTTGCTTAGCTTGAAGTAATGCTCAGCAATTCGATGTGAGGATTGCCCAAAATTGGAAAAACCTTTGTTTTATTCACCTTTGTCTTATGTTATATGTTAGCTATAACACATAGGCTGTAGAGTCCCCGATCTAAGAAAGAAAACATGTTTTTTTGTTCAAGAGCCACACAATCATTCTAGCGCTACTCTAACATTTCAATACCACTTTTGTAGAACGATTTATTTTTTGCCTCAGTTTCAACAATAACCTCTTCATTCGAACGAAATTTCTTAACGTTGAGCATTTTTTGAGGTCTACGAACAGCCAGAAGTCGAAGTTCAATTCATGTAGTTTTGACATTGTTTTGAATGACCGCCATATGCGGTCGTTTCGTTTCAATTTCGGCCTTCAAACGCTCCAATAACGCTATATAATATTCACCGTTGATGGTATTTCCCTTCTCAAGATAGTCGAAGAACATTACACCACACACATCCCAAAATACCAAGGCCATACATAACCTTTCCGGCCGATTGATGTTGTTACGGTTTTATTTTGTCATTTGTTCTGTTTTGACGTCGACGACTATTTAAACCTGAAATGAATACCTCCAGGAAAGTTTTGGGATATTTTAATAACTCGTCATTCATTTAGTTCCACTGACAAATAACTATACAAGGATATATTCGAACGCATTAATTATATTCGAACACATATTCGAATCTCTTAAGGATTCTGTGCTCTGATGGTGAATTGACGAGTTTGGTTCCATGAATGTCTTACCGCCGGGGATTCAAAATTTTTTGTGCTACTTTTGGTAGCCATTTGTTAATTCTGTAAGTTATGTCCAAACTTCTCGATTTTTCGGATTAATAAAGTAAGAATCTCACTGATTTGAATCTTGGCTTTTTAGGACAAAAGTAAACCTATAGGCCACACGACATCAAAGGCCTTGTTTTACCTGGATACCATTTCCTCGTGTTAGTATTGCTGTAAGACTAGACATCCTTGCATGAATGCAGTAGCAGTAGTTAGTAGTTACCCGCTGTTAAGCTGATCACAATTGTTGTACCGACAGAACACTACAGACCGAAGTTTGGAACTTTAAAACCATTCTTGTTCTTCAAGCCACCTCGAGGGAGACACACACAAAAGATAAGCTTAGCTATTAAGATAGTGACAAATAACTTATCAGTGACTAGATTTTTGATGCTTGATTAATTATCTCAGCAAAGATTTATATTCATTCCCTCAACCTACTGTAAGCTGGCGATATAGCTATATCTAAGGTAAAGTATAACTTCAAAACAGCAACGTCCCAAGTATTGAAGAGACGTCCTCCTTTCTTCCTTGGGGAGCCTGGGTTCATTACAGTCTCTAGAATTGAAACATTTGTGCTATGGGTGTAATATAATTTATATCATATGAACATTGCTTCAAAACAGCAACGTCTCAAGTATTGAAGATACGTCCTCCTTTCTTCCTTGGGGAGCCTGGGTTCATTACAGTCTCCTTAGAATTGAAACATTTGTCCTATAGGTGTAATATAATTTATATCATATGAACATTTTGTTATTGTTTACAATTAGAAAAGTAAAATCTTCTCATATTTGACACTTTGTGGCCTCAGGAGTTCAAGGCTTCCTGCCAGTATTGTAGGGGGAGTCCTTATAATAACGGTTGATACAATTTATAAACTGACAGATAAATCAAGGGATTTGTTAACAATTGGTTACCGTTTAGATTAAATTTCCCGTTTTTGTTTTGTATGCTATATAAGCTCCAGGTTTGATAAAGCGGGTGGCACTCTACCCTCCATCTTACCTACGCCCATCTTCACTGTTTAAAAGCTGGCAGCCTACCCTGGGAGCTATGCTCTCTCTCTAATCCCTAGTAGCCACCGTCACGCCAAGTTGTGGAACAACAAGAAATCGTTTACAAATTGACTTAATTAGTCAATGAGAAATAAAAGGCGTGACAATGTACTTTCGAGTCCTTCGGACGAGGTTAAATAGTTGCTCTCCACTCAGATGGCGATCGTTTTGATTTCGGAGCGAAGGGATGGATCCATGTTTCATCAATTGTCACATGTCGACACGCAAAAATCCCGGTTTCTTATATTCAAATATGGCCAAACACTGCTTGGAATCATCAAGACTTTTTTGTTTTTCGTCAACAGTGAGCGGTGAATGCAATAAGACTAGCGTCATCTATGTGTTAGGCCCGAAATTTCTCATGTAGTACACACCTAGAGTAGATATAATTTGATATCGAGCTGTATGTCGGTCCGAAAGAATTGATATTTTTTTTAACGACAAATTTCATTTGTGACACCTCGTACAATGATTTCCACGCCCCTCCATAACTTCCATCAGGCCGCTGCAATTTATGAGGCCGTTAATTAAACCTTCAAAATGTTT
Organism: Leptinotarsa texana; assembly: GCA_015342105.1. Taxonomy (NCBI): domain Eukaryota; kingdom Metazoa; phylum Arthropoda; class Insecta; order Coleoptera; family Chrysomelidae; genus Leptinotarsa; species Leptinotarsa texana. Next base: position 6,527 of record WOGN01008199.1, read on the forward strand.
ACAACTGACGATAATAAAACGGCAACTCGGTAATGGCAGTTTATGTCGACAGTTTACATAACCGCGGTCGAACATAAAATACCAGCAACCTTGTCGGCCATCGACAAATTCAATAAACATAACCGACATTGGTATTCCTGCAGCGAAAAGTAATCACGATTGAGATACCATAAGAATGCAGACACGTCCATTCTGACAGACGAGAATTCGAAAAAAAAACCTTTTAATCAGTCTAGTCCTAAAGTGACATATCGCAAATTTAGAGTTCGTCTTCGTAGAAAATATTATGATTGGGGGTGTCATTCGATTCGTAATTTCATGCAGAATAACTTACTATTTGTGCTAAGTTCCGCTAAGAAATGTTGGAGAGTTAAAAACAATATAGTTAAAAAAAATGTTCGTTTTTTGTGTACACCTCAAAAACTATAGCGGATATGCAAAATTCAAAAAAAGACCCACGAGGAACAAAAAATTCACCAGAAAAAGACTTTCCTCCTGGAACTGTAGCACCAATATTTATATTAACTAGCCGACCCTTCACATGAATTAATTATTTCTATTGGAAGAACAACAGTTACAAATATTTTTAATCCCTTGATGCTATAGTGTGCACAATATTGTTCGTTAGTCCATATTTAGCTAACACAAACAAAATGGATGGTTTGCCCACTCGAGAGGATGCTATGTATATAACTGTCCATGTGAAAAACATGGTGTACTTAAATCCAAGCCACAAACGGACAGTGTTTGGCCTTGGGACTTGTTAGTAGTCATTGCGAAAGGAATTGGCACATCTGTAGGTATAAGGAATAAGGCTTGGTGGAAATAATATGGTGGTTGAACAGGTTGAACGATCGATTTTCACTTGCTATCGTCGAACCCGTGTTAGGAATCAGACATTGAAAGATAAAACCTCGTTAGTCGGTTGTTGTTCGTAGGGGTGATAGAGGGTTAATGGAAAAACATTTTCGTTTATTTCTAATATTTTTTCAGCTCGGAACTTGCCATTAAGAATGCTGGCTTCGACAACGTTTCTCATTAATTCTTTAATGACTAATGGCGTGCCGTTGCACAGCCGTGGTGGATTCAAATTGCGGAGCGATCCAACCTCAAGTTGTAAATTATGCCGGTGTATGCCTGACGAATCCAATGAGTTCAAAAACTGTTTAGGCAGTGAGAGAAGGCTTATTATGCAGCGACTTCGTGCTGCTGAGTGAGAAGTGACGCCGGTAGACGCCTGGCGGGAATAACTGATCTAAGATCAGAGTTGAAAATGATTAAATTACTAAAATGGCTATTAATATTATGGATTGGTGATGGATGAGAAAAATATTGGAGTTTATAAATGTAAAAAAATTGTGGTAGAACACCCTTATCACTTAGGGGTATGAAAAATAAATATGTATATTCTCATATTAGATTGATCAATAAAAAATGAATAACAAATGCTTCAGATCATGATACAGATGTAAAAAAAATCCTACCCATTCAATGTTTAAGGAAGGAAAAAAATAGCAACTAACAAACAATAATCTACCCACAAAAAACTTCACCATTTTTTCCCAATTGTTCTTTTTAACAATTTTTCTAAGTTGAAGGTTCACATAAAACTATTTTCAAAACCAATATTTTTTTAGAAGAAAAAATTATGTATGTGTAATATACAAATTATGTATGTGTAATATACATGCATATTTTGTACCCATGCACCATTTTTGTTTTTATTTCATTTGGTATGTATTGCATTTTCAAGTAAGCTTTGTTTACAAGACTATGTCTTATGATAATAAAGCATATTATTATTATTATTACATATTGTTGTACTTTTTCAAAATAGTGATAGTGTTAAAATTTATTCGTTTATAACAAATTATTTATTGAATAAAAATATTGGGAACTAAAAAAAGCAGAAAACCAGAGAGCAGTAGAATTGATCTGGAAAAAATTATTCCTTTATAATAATATTTACAAATAAACAAAAGTACTGTCAACAAGCGTTTCGTTAACAGAAGTAGCATATTCAGGAAGATGATTAAAACTACTCATTCCCTAAAAATATATGTAGTTTATTGATGAAAAATCATTTTTTTTCAGCAAAGCCTTCAAAAATAGCTCCAATTATGTCAATCAATGTTAATTAAGAAAAGCATAATTAGGATGAAAATTGCGATATTTTTTAAACCTTTAATATTAATATTATTGGGGTTAAAATATATTATGTTGTAGGCTTATTTTCACAGCTCATTCAAAATTACATTGGGATATTATACGGACTTTTTTTCACAATTTTTCTCATCTGCAATAGTTTCTAACATATTCAGAATATTTCGATAATTTTTCCAGCTTGGGTATTTTCTGAAGCCTCCAAAAATGGTTCCAGAAGAGGAAAAAAATGTAGGTTTCAATTTTGAATACTACCAAGATTTGGAAACTTGGACAAAATGTTACCCAAAGCAAAATTGAGAGGAAAACTGCGAAATCTTTTTCAATATTCATGACTAATGAGTTTATTGTTTTTTAGCTTCGAATGACCATCCAATCACAATTTTCTCTGAAGACAAACTGGAAAATAGACTAAAAGGACTATAACTAAACTCCCTCCAACCGCGTTTAACGTCAAAGTTGACTTTTATGTCGTCCGAAACAATTAAGTTTTCAATGATGTAGAACCAACTGTTCAAACTACGAGTTATAATTATATGCTACCTCGAACATTCATCTTAATTAACTTCAAGGAGGTGATTAATTTTACTCAATTAATAATTAGGACTTCGAGGTTATTATCATTGTTGACACTGATGTAATGAGTGTAATGAGTCAACTGTGTGCATTTTACAACATACCATATTCAATCTTATGATGTAGGATGATATATTTTTTAATTAGTTCATTGAATACCTGCTGAAAATTCCGAACAACAATTAATAATCCGAAGGCAATTACTGACATACAAATACAGTAATTTGCAAGTAAGTTTAACATTCTAAATGATGCGTTTGCAATCTATCATTTCTTTGAAACTTATATTACCAGTTTGTGCGATTAAAACAAATATGATACTTCTACTAATGAAACCCTCGATATAACCTAGTTTGTGTATCACAAGGGTCAGTTCTTGGGTCATGCCTGTTGCAGTTATATAAAAATGTTTCAACCACCCTCAATTCCAAAGCTAACCTCATGTTGTTGCCAAAGCACATTAAATAAACGTATCCAAGGATTAACGAAAATTTATGATAAGGAAAAATCCTAATTTCCTTTGCTCAAGTGCAAAGAAGATTACAATTCTCACATTACATTAGAGATTTTTTAACCCTGATAAAAAATTTAGGTCTGAACAGATTTTTTTTTCAGTATCAGGATGTTTTTGACTCCGAAGAAAGCGCCGCCAAGCTCCAAGTGTTCTCAAAATTAATTCGTCCATCCTGGTTTATATCACAATTCTAACCGATTCAAAGAAAGCGGTACAAAGTATAACTTTTACCCTCCTCTGGATAGGGATATTTTGTATATAACTTACATTTGTTTTATTCATTATAATTAATCTCTCCTTAAAAATACACTTTAATCTTACAATATCTTATATAACTTATAATATCTTATTTTTAAATTTTATTTTGGAAAATTGTTGGTGAGCTATTGTATGGTCAAATATTATTTTTTCATTCGACAATATTTTTTTCGGTATTCGTTGAAAATTAAATTTGTAGACAACCTGCAGCTGGACTCCAGACCCAATGTTGGTGATCAGTTCCTAGACGTTGATTCCTTCTAGCGCTTTCGCAAAAAGACCAGGCCAGTATGGTTCTACGTCAACATTGGCTGCTTTGAGGATGTTTTGAATTTTCTCTCCAGTTACGGCAATATCATCATTAACCAGAATCAGGGATGAGTACACGCAAGCCAGTTAGGCGTTGGAAGTCAGTTTCTAATCAGTGCAAGTCGCCGTTTAGCCTCAGTTCAATGGGAACGAGCACAAGTTTCAACTGAATGAAGGACTTCAGGTAAGTACACTGCAGTAATATACAAATGGCCCTTAATTACTTTATTACCTGAATGTTTTAAATTAGGTTTGAAGTCGTCGAATAATTTTTACCTAGACTGAACGACCTTTCATGTTCACCATACCGTTTTGAGAAATTTCGACCACATTGCCCCACATTAACACTATTACACTCCGGACACTTAAGCTTATAATCCCCAGATTTCTCCATGTTGTCCACTTTATCTTTGGCAATAAAAGGAGATTAAGTAACATGGCATTTGCCTAAATGCTACTTCCACATTGTGTTTATTGTGTTCGTTTGAAAAAATACTAGTAAGATGGAACTGCAGTAACGTTAGTTATAAAAACATAAGAAGTTTAAAACATAAACATGGTTTAAAAACATAAGAAGTTTCAATTCTCATTTCTCATTACACATATAGCTTTTAAAAATTCTGAACAGGACCCTAAATCGATTGAAATAAGACATTCCCATCATAACTGTACAGTGTATTTGATAGCTGCGTGCCAAAATTCTTAATAAAATCTAAAAATAATTATCCAGCCTACTTTGATGGTGCATTGATAAAAAAAATTCGAACTAAAACAACATTTTGGTGTAAATACAAAAGAAACGCCGACATTCACGCTTTTCACGAATAAGTCAAAATATACGAATGGAATCGGAGACCATTCATATACTTTGACTTGCGAACAACAGTAGTGATATTCCCAGCTCAGTAATCAAAAACTTCAGTATTGAAGATGTTTATCATATCAAAAAAAAAATTAAAGCCTAAATTTACTGCGGAACCTGATCATAATCCAGCATTCATCATTAAAGATTGTGCCTCAGCTCTGGTTGAACCACTAACAACTCTAATTAATATATGCCTGAAAACATCAACTGTACCATC
>WOGN01008200.1:0-11428 GCA_015342105.1 Leptinotarsa texana
AATTCTATGTGAGTACAATTTGTTACCATTCATTTAAAGTAGAACTCATGTGGAAGATATCTGATTTTTATACCACAAAGAATGTTTGAAATACAAACTGAATAGAGAAAAGTATCTTCTGTATAATTCAGTGTTCATATAAAAGTATTTGTTTCGAAAGAATCATTCTTTCGTGTAATTCAATGTTTATTAGAAGTAGCTGTTTCAGGAGGACTTTCTATCAGTTTGTGTCTGAAAGTTACTTCTTTGTATGATCTACACATCCATGTATAGATTTGCTTCCTTCCTCTTTTTGGAAAATTCCTTCATCCTTCTTTTTTGTATCAAGATGGAGTAGTAGAAAGCCAAAAACTTTCTTTCCCAGAAATAGTAATGTTTAACAACAAAGAAAAACAAAAAAATGCATGCTCAGTGCTTTAAAATTTCATCTTCATTCTTACGACATGAAGTAGTTTTTAGATTACTAATAATTTTCTCTTTTGGAATCAGAAATGTTTAAGAACAACACAATTTTTATTGTGTTTCTATTGGGGAACATTCTGATATACCTATAGCTCATGATTTTTACAATATAGTTATTTCATTTTTTTTTTGTTTCAGGTAAGTATTCGTTTGTATCATGATTTGGACATCAGTAAGTATGTTTATATAGTTGGATGGATGGAAGAATGCACATGTTTCATTAGTATGTGCATTCGATATAAGTCGATATACTAATGAAAATGAACCCTCTGAAGTTTTACTGAAGATTTGCTTTCATTTTTCAAATTCACTAATAGCGAAAATTCCATGTTACGATTTTGGATTGATAAAATTCGTCAGCACTTTATAAAGTATCCTCTAACAACATATTTTGTATTAAATTTTGCAACTTTTTTTTATTTTACTAGCAAAAAAATTCGCATTTAGAAATGTTTCAGATTAAAAAAATATATCCAATATTGCCTAGTCGCCTGAACCACATCTTTCCGAAAGTTGCCATTTGATTTGCACATTCTATATGCAAAAGGTCAAAATAGATATAATTTAGTATCTGAATCTTTTTTCAAATGATTTTAGTGTGTTTTTTATGTTCTAGTCTTATCTAAGTTAGGTAAGTAGTAACCAGCGACGGTTTATTGTGGCTGAGGCTATTTCTGTGAAAATATTCACTTTGATATCGATAAATTAACAGTTTTGAATTATTCAGTGCTTAACGCTTATTGATAATATCGTGGATTCCTTGTACTCATTAATTTCTACCCCAAATAAAAATGGCAACCACCAACGATGCGGGATTATATTATTATTAATTTGACGAGTAGAGGAAAATTCCTAGCTAATTCATTGTAATTACAAATTTCATTATTTTCTGTGATAGACATCATTTTACAGTTAACGGTATCCATATTTAATGGATAATGTTAATTTGGAAGTAAAAACCGTTTAAAAGGTATATCCAAGTAATATTAATAATAATAGTAACTACCAGGCTCATATAAGCTAATAAGCCTGATGTAGTCCACCAGAACAAGACGATATTTGTAGTGGAATTTTCAGTTCCTGGTGAGAGGAGTATCGTCCGAAAGAAGAAGGAAAAACTGATAAAATATCGAGATGGTTGTTCTGATTATTGGAGTCCTCTGTGGAATGATGCCCTTTCTACTCTCGAATCTCAAAATCATACCGGCTTGCACACTAAGGCAGAAATCTTAGCCGGACAGATTCAGAAGGTTGTCATTCTTGGCTCACTGCGCTTGCTCAGGGCACATGATTATCAGACCCATTGATCACTTACCCCACGGTGTATCGAGCCTTCGGGGGATAGAACCTGACCAGCACGTACTACCGTTAAGACAAATAATGGGTCTTTATTCCCAGAATGCTACAATAAATATGTGTAAACATTTACTGAAACGGAAAAGGCTGAAGATCAATTGGTTGTATCAAAAGATGCAACCTCTGTTTTTCATCTGTGTAAAAGGTAAGACCTCGTTACTCGCTCGTTACTTTTGACTTCTGAGGGTTGTCGTTCGTAGGGGTGCGACAACTGGTGAACAGACAGAATATATTTTATAAACAATAAACTTCGAATCCATGTCTTTTTGAAAAATCGAAGATTTACGAAGATTCTCCAAAAATTTACCTTTCCTAATTGACTCATCCATTGTAGATACAGAAAAAAACTTTGTTTTTAGATCTATAAAACACCGGTACCATAAATATTCATAAGCTTTGCAACAGAACTGTGAGTTGAAACTAATTTTTTTGATGAACTTAACTAAATACAGTTGTATATTCTAATCTGTTAGTTGATCTGCAGGGGGTAAATGAAAATATTCAGAAGGTCTAGATGTCGACGCAATTAATTTTCTCATTAATCTTTACCGAATGACGGCTGCCCGACTGGGAATGAGAGGTCGTCACCTTTAGAGAAGAAATGGTTTTCTAATGTTTACTCAGCCAAGCTGCTAATAAATTACTACAAAATCAACATTCTCTTAGATTTTTAAAGAATCGCTGGATATTTTATTCTTGCATATTTGAAAATACATTTTTTATTATGCAGCTGTTAAACGACAAAAGTTTAATAAGAGAATAGTGGAATATAAAAGAATAGTTATTGGCAGATAATTAATTGAGTTGAAAACGATTTTTTGATATTTTCAGAAGTGAATGGGTTGTTTGAATGTTCTGGGTATCGAGAAGTGAACGTGATCAATCTTTTATTATACTTGACTTCATTTCACAATTAAAAAGGGAATCAAAAAAACATTGTATTGTTTCATTCAAGGCAATACAGTTAGAATATCTACCGACAATCAAAATAGTTGCAGAAAATAGGAAACTAACATCAAACTCGAAGATATTTATGAATTATAGACCTACTCGAAATACATAGAGAATAATCCTCTGAAACTAAACTTTATGATATAAGACCCCATACAGAAATGTTCACCTTAACATAATAAAAATAATATTTAGGAAAGAAAGGTTTTGAGATTTTTATTCCTCCACCTCTGCACAAAAAAAAATTGAAAATTATCCAAGCCAAAACTTTTGGTTTCCGAAAAATATACCTAAAAATATACCCCTTTCAATTTGACAATGAATTATAGATTATTAGCTTTTACCCACGGCTTCGCTCGCATTTATGGCATTAAATAAGGTGTCAGTACAATAGAAATTAATCAATATGAGAACTATATTTTAATGCTTGGTTGGGATTATTTATTTTTGAAAATTATTACTTAACCTAACCTAACCTAACTGAGGCGAGATAATCCTAAAGCAGGTAAGTCTGGGTATCCATCGTGTGAACTTGTATGTCTTCGACAAAAGTTTTAAAAATATGACTACTGTTCACTTGTAAATTGAGAAAAAGAAGAATAGTTTCCTTTGTACTAAAACGTCTTCAAAACATTCATGTTGTTGAAACATGATTTTTTTAAATAATGACTTTATATACTAATGCATCTTAGATTACTGCCTTCCAGTCTAGTTTCTCAAGATAATTATATAACACACGAGATAGTGCGATCTTCCATTTTCCTAAAAAGTCATCAAGGAAATTCGTAATAAAAATCTGTTGCCAGCAACGTTCTTTTAGGTCGCTCAAAAGGGTACATGTTCATCTTTGAGGAAATGGTAGTAAATTTCATAACGTTTTTGATAGGAGCTGCTGGTTTTCCAGCTTTGAAAACATTTCCACATGATTTAGGTGAATACGTACATGTTCAAGTGTTTTATATGATATTATACGTGAAGATAAGAGTGACAATGATTCTTTGGGAGTATTATTCTGTGGGGAGTTGCGGCCCTAAGCATACCCTGCAGCTGCTGAATTCCGTCTAGAAAAGAGCCATTCCCTGATTGGAGAAGCGAACAACCTTGATAGTTTGGAAAATCGAAGAAAGTTTGGTGATTTGTCTCTCTTTTATAGATACTTTCACGGGAGGAACATTTGATTCGACCAAGAGCGGTACATATCGGAAATACGAGATCCGGCTATTAAATTACGAGACTGGTTACGAAAAACGGTTTTATTTATTCTACATTCACTTTAATATACTCCCCTCCCCTCGCCACACACCTTTCCTTACGCCTTTTCCATTGATCGAAGCAGTGCTGGAAGTCTTCTTCGGTGAGGGCGTTTAGGTGCTCTGCCGTTTTTTGCTTTACCGCTTCCATCGACTCAAATAGGGCCCCTTTCAAATCAGATTTCATCTTCAGAAACAAAAAAGTCGCATGGTGCCAAATCTGGCGAGTACGGTGCGTGTTCGAGCACATGAGTGCGTTAATCTGCCAAATACCGCTTCACAGATAGCGCTTTATTGGCAGCTGCGTTGTCCTGAAGCAAAATCCACGAGTTGTTCTTCCACAACTCGGGCCTTTTCTTACGAACTCGTTCTCGCTGTGTTGCCAAACTGACAAAACAGTCATCACGATACCGTTAATGTCGAAAAAAACTATCAACATTGCCTTGAATTTTGATTTGGACATCCTTGCTTCTTTGATTCTAGGCGATTCAGGCTTCTTCCAATGCATCGACTGCCGCTTTGTTTCAACATCGTATTGAAAAATCCACGATTCGTCAGAAGTAATAATGTTTTTCATCAGTCCGGGATCTTCCTCTAACCTTTCAAGGAAGTATGAGCAGACCTGCCGACGCAAGAACTTTTGATCAGGAGTCAGACTTTTTGAAACTTCGCATAAACTTTAGTTATGTGTAATTCCTCGAGTAAAATTTTTCTAACCGTTTCTTTATCGGCGTTTACAGCCTCGTTAATCACCCGGATGTGCATTCAATGATCTGCACGTACAATTTGGTTGATTTTGGTCACCGTTTTCGGAGTTGAAACAGTGACAGGGCGACCTGGGCGCTGGTCATCTTCAGTGCTCTCTCGGCTCTCACTGAAGAGTTTACACTACTCAAAAACACGCGCACGAGATGGAGAATTGTCCCCATAGGCCTCTTGCAACAATTTATAGCAAGAGTCGGAGTTTTTCTCAATTTAACGAGAAATTTCAGGTTTCAGGGTGTTTTTTTCGTCACACACGTTTTTTGGCACGAGAAAAATCGTTCGTTTCAAACCGCTACTGCACAAATACTATAATAGTGACGAAAACGTGTTTTGGTACGTGAATAGAGAAGATTTCCAGAGACCCAATGCACTACTCGTTTTTTTTCCACCCCTCTAGGCGCACAGTCTCGTTATATAATAGCCGGACCTTGTACGTAAATGACTGTGGCTGCTCATCGTTTTGAGGTTCAACTCAGCACACTTCGAACTTCACTGTTCAAGAACTCTTTCATTTTTAGAACTGCGTTCGTGTGGAATAAACTTCCTAAGAACGTTTTAACAAATGAATTTAATCTACAGCGATTCTTCTAGGGGTCGTCTTATTACTTTCAACCATCGAGCATAGACCGATTGGGCCAGTTTCGACTCTGTCCGCCTACTAAAGTGAATTGCTATTTCCACACAGGCACTGGTTTTAAAGCGCCTTAAGGATCTTCCTGTAGTGCCTGTGTTTTGTGATTGTAAAAATACATTGGTGAACCCATCAATAACATCGTTCGTTTTTTGAAAAAATATACTTGGACATAGCTCACAGAACAAGTAATGAATCAAGCAAATTTATTGAAAACAATCAAGACAAAACTTCAGTTTTGGGTTGAGGTTTTTGACCAAAACTTCGTATTGGCTAAACGGGAGAGCATTTGTCCAAAGAATGAAATAACATAGGAGTAGTTTCTTGAATGTGAACACCAATTCCACATTTGCAAACCAAATTTTTGGTAGAGGGGCATTGTCAATCATGACTATAACGTATTTAATTTAGAGCAGTGGTTCCCAAAATATGGGTCGCGACCCACTGGTGGGTCGCGGGAGCAATTTGGGTGGAACGCGCAAACAGATTAAAAACACTTAATATTTTTGAATTGTTTTTCCCATTTTGGATAAAAGATAGGGGAGGGCATCCAGTTCTTTCGAATATAGCCTTAAAAAAGCTGATGGGGTTTTCAAACACATATTTGTGTGAGAGGGCATTCTCCACATTGGTATATTTCGAAAATAAATATAGAAATAGGTTTTGTGTGGTAAGTGGCCTGCGTTTGAAGCAACCCAGATATGGAATCACTTGTAAATCGTAAGCACCAGCTCCACGAGTCATATTAAGTACATCTCATATATTAAGTCTTATTTTTTTGTATTTGTTCAGCTTTAAGATTCTTAATTGAAAGTCTTTTTTCATACTGTATTTCTCAATACTGTATTCCTCAATAGTGAATTTTTACGATAATATTAATAAAATTATTGTCAGTAATAATAAGTCTGTTTGAAAAAAAATCTGTTTCAAATCTGTATTTCCGTTAATCAGCTGTCGCCCCCATACGAAGGACAATTCTCAAAAGTTGAGAAACTTGTGCGAGCTAAGGACTAACGAGGTCTTACCTTTCAACATGTGATTCTACTTGATATTATTCAATATGTGGGCGTGAAAAAATTCCACAACGAAGTTGGGTTCCCAGGCAAAAAAAATTAGGAAAGGCTGACTTAGAGAAAAAAGGTTTCAAACTCAAAGTTGGTATTTGAATACTTGAAAATTAACAGATTCGAGAATTATAAAAATTCAATGAATGACCAAATAGAATTGAATCCTTTCTCTATGTTGAATGTGTTTTTCGATGTGAAAATGGATAATAAGTTTATTACATATCCATTTGATGATCGGTGAAATTTCTGTTATAAAGTTTACATTTTCAATTAGTTTATACTTAAACTCTGAGAAAATCATTAGTTATCAGTTCGGACTTCCATTGTCTGATATTATATAAAATAATTTGAAATCCCTGAAAGAACTAATAAAAAAATGAATTAAAAAAGAAAAGCTGATAATAACAATTATTTTAAGCAAAAAGAATCCTCCTAAACCAATGTTCCTCCCTGTGTATGATCTCAGCTTGGAACCACTCGATGTTATGTTGATAGGTCCAAACATGGACATTATAAGTCCAAACATGGACCTATATAGTCCTTATACGAGGAATTGGGCAAATTTCAGATATGCGGTTGGTTATCTCGTTCACAGGCAGATGGGGCGATGACAAACCTGTTGTTTGTTGTCCGCTTCAGCTTAGTTCGAGGAATGATACTCTGAACGAATTTGATTTTCAATTATATCGGAAATCATCGAAATCGAAATCAGCTGATTAACGGAAAACATATTTTAAACAAATTTTGAACAGGTTTTCTGCTAATGATAGACACTACCTTGCACTGCACAGCCTGAAACCGGTCTGCAAGTGTTTTCCAGTAATGCTGGTGAAGTGACGAATCCTGCACTGAGACCTGTCGGATACGATCCATCGCCCTTCGTGATATAAACTAGGGGTTGTTTTCTGATAGGTATCAGTCCATCAACCTACATTGTAAGGATTGAGACTGGCCTGACCAAACTGTTCTTTAAGATGATTTGATCTAGAATTTGATAACAGCCTCGAGTATACTCGTATACGTGTCTAAAAGAGAAATTGTTTAATAATTTTCACGTCAGATAATGTTGGATATTATCAGACTGCTATATACTATGCTAAACCGGCTCTCTACGCCGCTACTGTATATCCTCGGACGTAAATTGTGTGTAATCGCACTTTAAAAAGTTGTGTTTATTTCTTCTGACACTGACACCTCGTGAAATAACTGCTGGCTTCAGCGTAGATACTCCGACAGTGAATGAGACGTTTCTCACGAAACGACCCAATATCTGCATGTGATAATCGACTTGTTGATTTCTATTCTATGTGATCATTGAAAATAGTACTTTCAACGGTTTCGGCATGGAATACATTATTAACAAAATGTTTATCGATATCCAGAGATGGAGAAGTAAAACCACTCGGTGAACCAATGCCTTTTCCGGACGTTCTAACTGATTTATCTTTCACGAAAAAAAGTTTTATGGTGCTATGACGTACTCTTGCTAGTTTCTCATTTTATTAGGGAAATATTAGTATTGCCCAGATGGAATTGACTAGCTCTTGAGTTTGCGGAGGCAAGGGCAAGGTTTGACTTTTGATTTTTATAGGAATTCAATTGAAGTATTTGAAGGGGGTCTCCAAATTACCTGGTCTCATTTGGACACCATCTACAGTAAATTATAGAAAAATTGTACTCCCTTTTCAAAACTCACTGCAAAATAACTCATTTGCACTTACACAGGAGGCACCCCAATAAAAAATTCCAATGAAACAATGAATACGGTTTACCTGGTTGTTTTAATAAAATCAAAAAGTATCAGGGAGTCAAAGATTCAAAAAAATTATTGAAGGAATATTTATCAATGTGATCAGCAACAAAATATTGGGGGTTTCCCCAGGGTTTGATGCATTGAACCTTACAACTCCTGATAGTAATCCTATCTCTATGACAACCATCACGAAACCAATGCTTTTCTTCTTTTTACTTCTCCGATATGCGATTCAGGATACCGGCAAACTTTAACAGCAGTTATCTGGGATCTAGGTGGTCCGAAATTCAAGCTAGCTGTTAAAGGACTGTCTTCAGTTTTGGGTTTCTATCTGTTAACAGTAACTTCAACTAGAAGCTTGATTTTGAATCGACCAAAATTACAACGTCGGCCATAAGCTTGGTTTTCATCAGATTGATTTCCACAAGCTTTATTTCGCTTTGAATATTTTTCAGTTTGCCGGAAGGTTTTAATTCCCTTGAATTTGTCTTAATATGTTTTAACTAGCTTTTTCCCGCGGCTTCGCTCGCGGGTGATAGAAGGGAATAACAATAAATATAGAAAAATTCCAAACAGCTGAAACTATAGTCAATTGGATTGGATTGGATATTGTCGTGACTGTAAATAATGCAGTGCAGCGGTATTACGGCACTAAAGGTTGTAACTTCATTACTGGTATGCTAGATGACGTTAAATTATGTAGATTATGAGATTTTTTTGGCAAACAATTTTTTACTTACATAAAAAATAATTGTTTCTTTCAATAAGAAGTATCCTATGTTACTTCTAATACCTCCAAGAATGTGTACAAAATTTCATGATACATTCGCATTTATAATATTAGTAGGGATTTGTTTTAAGCAACCAAGACAGGGTTGATGAAAAGTATGAAACAAAAACATTCTTTGAAAAAAAAACTATCATCGGGGTCATAGATACCTTTACTGAAAAGGATACAGAGAGGATGTTATTCATTGCATAACAGAAAAACACAAAAAATAATAATAAACAGAGACAGAAACTCCCAACAGTTTATGAAAAAAGAATATCGATGGAATCATTGACGTCTCTACAAGTTGAAATTTGCTAAAATTGGTTTTTTCGGCGCCCCCACGAAGGACAACCTTCAAAAATGAAAACTTGTTGCCAACTAAGGATTAACGAAGTCTCATCTTCAAACGTGCGATTCATAGCACGGAGAGTACAATCATATTGGGGTGTGTACTGACGACTTGTCTCACAAGAAACATGAGAGGATATTCAAAATATTCAATTGTTTTTCTTAGCAATGCTTCATTAAATTTCTCATTGAAATTCATAAGACCGTTTCAATTGGTATTCACCTGCTACTGAGACACCGGCAAATAGTCTCATCGACAAACATAAAATCCACGATTTTACTGTATCTTTGGGTTGGTTCTTCCGGTATGTTGATAGCTTATTCTGAAGTTGTTTTTTAATGGCAGCGGAGTATTGATGATATTTCTATGGACTGTGAATTTGTGTTTATTAGTAAGATTCTACTTCTTCGGTTTATTTCTTTATTATGTTATAGTATTTTTGCGTTTCAAATATTTCTTCGTATAGGATATTTTTATTGCAGTAGAAAGTTTAACAAATTTATGAACTAAACGGCAAGAAAAAATATTCCAATAATTTTCCATCTTCATACGAGAACAAAAAAATATGGGATTCTTTCAAAGTAAGGACGAAACCAATTATTCAAAATTAATCTCTCTACAAAGATGTGTAGATTATGCAAAAAAGTAATTTTCAGACACAAACTGAAAAAAATTCTCTTCAAACAACTATCATATAAGCATTGAATTACACGAAAGAAAAACTGGTTTTATATGAACATTGAATCATACAAAAAGTACTTTTTCCATTCAGTTTGTCTTTCAAACATTCGTTATGGTAGGTTTTTAAATCCGATCTAGGCTACAAGAAGTCCTAAAAAGGATATCTAAGGAACAACAAATGTAAAATACATCTGTTTTATACAGTCATTGTCTCGAACCAATTGTTTTCTTGAAAAGTTATCAATTAGATGAAAACTAACTTTTTTCAAGGCTAAAACACAAGAAACTATAAGAAAGTGTACAAATTTGGTCAGCAAATTCTCATGTGCAAAGGCCTTAGAAATATCAAAGACAAAAGTCTTGATTTCTCGATTGCGTTCTTCGAAATATGGGTGACATACGTATGAAGGTCGCCTATTGATCTTTACCGACAGCAATCTTGGATTCGAATAGGTTGGAACCTGGCTTCCCTACCCTTTGGACTGATGTTCGTCAGGAAGACCTGGCTGGGGTGTTTGGATGAAGATATTGTTCATCTTTTAAAGGGGGACATGAGGACAGAGTGTCTGGGTCTTCTTTATCGGGAGGAGTCGTCTACAGCATAATCCGTAGCTTTCCTAACTAACGGATAATCGTGGGTTTCTGCGCAATCAAAGACCTGTCTATTGCTTGACTGAATGGACTGCTTAATGGAAGGTAGCTGCAAATCTCTGCGGATGGCTTCATTCCGCACGAACCAAGGAGCATTCACAATCACCTTGTAAAGTTTTATAGGTATTAGTTTTTTATTCGAGACTTCTAAATGAACATTGGATTTTATCGAACTTTGGATCGATTGAATTTATATGTTTTATGCAATATAATTCAAAGTTTTTCACATTCGTTAATTATAAGTACATTTCTCGAATATATTTTGGTCATATGTCTGGTACTAAGTAGTGCAAGGACTAGAAGTGGCAGTAGTTGCAAAATAGCAACTACTTTCCTCAATTCGTTACTGTGTCTATTATTCAAAACTCAGCTGTCGGTTGAAAACAAAATTTTTGTTCAACTTACCACAGGAGAAAGGTAATCGGTTAGTTAGTCAGTTCCACTCATGAAATCACTCATGATAGTTTCGATATTTGAAGGTTTTCGTCTATATGGGGCTGTCTTCATCTAATATATAAAAATGGATGTTTGTTAGTTGGTTGGTAAGTGATAAACTTTTACATCGCTCAACCGATCGTGATGAAACTTTTCATAGAGAAGGTTTTTATATCAATCGTTGATTCTGATTCTGTCAAAACCTTGAAACAGCAGCGATACAGCAAGATATTACTAGTATAATATAACTCAAAGATGACTGACTGACATAGTGATCTATCAACGCACAGCCCAAACCACTGGAC
>WOGN01008201.1:0-11761 GCA_015342105.1 Leptinotarsa texana
TGGATGATTTTGAATATTCACTTGAAAAGTTATCAAAGAAAAACATTTTTCATTTTGTAACTTCGAGGGCCCGTAACTTGGTTACGAAGACTTTTAGCCGTATATATATATATATATATATATATATATACGGCGCCACCGTAAATTTTCGGAATATTGATGATTTCTTGAACGTATTATCATCTTTTTACCTCTTTCAACCCACCCAGGGCCCCATTATCCCCAACTTTCCCGCGTGCTTCTTGGGTTTTTGAGATGTATATATAATAATTTTTCCCCACTAGATGGCGCCACCGTCAACTTTGAAAATAGTGATCTTTTTTCTAACGTACATTCACCTTTTTAGCTCTTTCAACTCACCCAGGTCCCCATTATCCCCAACTTTCCCGAATGCTTCTCAGGTTTTTGGGATGTATATATAATAATTTTTTTCACTACTAGATGGCGCCACCATCAACTTTGGAAATAGTGATCTTTTTTCTAACGTATATTCACCTTTTTAGCTCTTTCAACCCACCCAGGTCCCCATTATCCCCAACTTTCCCAAATGCTTCTCAGGTTTTTGGGATATGAATATGATAATTTTTTTCACAAATAGATGGCGCCACCGTTAACTTTGGAAATACTGATCTTTTTTCTAACGTAAATTCACCTATTCAACTCTTTTAACCCACCCAGGGCCACATTATCCCCAACTTTCCCCATATTTCCGTTTTCTATCTCCTCTTTGAGCATTTTTGCTTTGTTCTTTCCCCCTTTCTCTTCTAATAGGATGTTTCCTTTACTTGTTCTTTTGATATTTTCAATTTCCACTTCTGTTCTTTTAATATTGGTATTGCTTCTCAATTCCTTCAACGCCTCTGCATAGTTTTACCATTTGTCTTCACAAATATTTTTCAGTCCCATATTTTGTCCGTTCTATCTTCGCTGTGTTTTTTGTCTACTTTTATATACTATAACGTTTGTTGTCATGCCTTGAAAGACACTTTTTGGAGATATTCCTCGTTTAGGCTTTCCGTTGTCATTATCCCTAGTTTCCCATCGTAATTCTGTGGCAATATCTGTTGTCTAAGGCACTTGATACCTTCGTTAGTCTGTTTACCACTTCTATGTTACATTTTTAATGAATGCCTAGTATCCGGTACCTTTTCAGATCAAATCATTTAATTTTTACTCCTTTTTTACTGTTCAATTTTCGATAATTTTTTGTATTTTATTTTGATTCCATTAATAAACCTTTGAATTCCCATTCTTAATGATGATCCCCTACCACATAGCGGCTACATCCATCAATTTTTTGAAATTAAAAAATTTTTTTCGCCGAACAATCAAAATATTTGGTTAATTATTTTATCCTACATCCATTTCCGTCACAATCATTATCAGCAAAAAATTCAACTCAAAGGTTTTTATATATTTACGAAACTGACCAGTGCTAGCACCATTTCAGAGTTGGTACTAGCACTAAAAAAAGTGATCACTTAATTTGATTTCTTCCTACATTTGATTTCGATGATCGAATAAAAGCTATTGCGCCAATACAGTTAATCCAATTTATTTATACACCAAACAATAACGAACAAAACAAATACAAGATTACTACCCCCTTTTCCTTCCCTCTTGTTCTTTCCTTACATCGTCTACCTTCTTATACCACGATGATTTCTATAATGAATAAAGGTGGATATGTATCTGCTTGCACTGCTCACATCGCGACATCCAGATTTCTAGTTCATCATTTCCACTGTTGTGCTGAATGTTACTAAAAAGTTGTCCATTTCATAAAGTTCTTCTTCAAAACTTGATTTGACTTCTTGAATAGGCTTCTCAGGTGCAGCACAAATTGATTACTCATCGGTTACTCTCTGAAGTCTACTACATTCTTTTATCTTTTCAGTATTTTGCTGACATTCACATGTTTTCCCTTCATAATTCTTCTCTGATTGAGTACCATAAAGCCTTTTCAACCTTTAGATCAATCCAACATCTGTTTCTTGTTGAAATTCACGTTCTTTCTCCTTTGATTGAGATAAAAAGCAAGAGACTTCACTAAAGTAAATTAACACTTCTTTTTTATTATTCAATTTTCAATAGTTGCTTGTATTTTATTTAATTGTAATTTAATTTCAGATTTTTTTGCTTGGTATGAACAGCCGTAGTAAGTAGACGTGTCTATCGGTGCTCCGTTCAAATAACAGTAAAACATTTTGATTTGAAACCTTATCAAATAAGTGAATAGTGACTGAAACTGTTGTGAATATTTACTTACAAAAAATGCCACTAACAAGAGACCAGCTACAAGAAATAAAGTTTGTTATAAAAACTTCAATAAATGAACTCGCTCGAGATAAAGAATTCATGTCGATTCTAAAGCCGGGCGCAAACGACTCGTGTACTTGGCGAATAATCGTTACTTGAGTTTACTTGCCATGTCGTCTGTCGTCTTCCATTTGTGGACGGTGAAAATGGCCCTAGTAGAACGAATCACGATTATTCGTTCACTTACCAAGTACACACTTGTCTATACTTGTATAGGCGCTCAAACGAAATGCACAAATAATTGGCTATTACTACGACTATTCAATCGTTTTCAAGGCCTAGCAGAAGCCTACAGACATTTTGTTCCTGTTTGTTTTATAAATTGAAATGAAGGGGACAAATGACATTGTTTTGGAGTTTCTTGATTGTAATGAAAATGAGCTAGTCATTTGGATAGCTAAACAAAAACACCATTAAAGTCGTAATACAATTAATGATGCGTGGAAAAGAATACACGATAACATATCTGTCTAGTGTACTATAAATGAACTGAAAAAATGGCCAGATTTTTACACGGCATATGTGAACCCAGAAATACCCAAAACACAGAGGTAAGTAAAAATATAACTTTTTATTAATATGCCTGACTGATGCCATATTTTGGTTACCGTGACGCTACGTGCCAGGCAAAATTTGACCATCCTCTTCCGTATCAAAAGTACCTGGTGGTGAATAAAATGTGGCAGCATTTTTACTTTTTTTACACGCTTTATATTAGCTTCACCTGTATGTATTTATGTATGATTGTTTGTATGCATATTTGTGTGTAACTCTCAAGATCGGAATCTGTATTGACAGAAATATCGGCATTATTGCTTGATCTATTTGCTGGCAGATGGTGCTGTTCGTAACCTAATCGATATATCTTGATCTGCTCGTGGGCAGATGGCGGTGTACGTAACTATCAATTATTGCAATCAAATCAAATCAAAATGTAGTTTATTGTTGAAGATGAAATCTCATTGACAAAGTGTTACTATTCTAAGAAATACAAGATACACAACTTAAAAGATATAGTCGAAGATAAAATATTATTGTCATTATTATTTTTTGTGTTATTATTTTAAAGAATATAAGTTATACAAATTCAAAGCAATATTTGAAGATTTGACGATTTCAGCATTTTGGGGCGAAAAAGTAGTCAGAAGGTGATTCAATTCAATTATACAGGAAATAATTAACAACCAATAGTCCAAATTATTTATACACGAAACAATAAATTAGTAACAGAACAACTACCTCCTTTTCCTTCCCTTTCCTTATACCGTCTACGTCCATATACCATGATGTCCATGATAAAAATTGTGACCGATCTCACTGATCTTACTTGGCATCTACACCGATATGTGCCACTTTCCTAGGAGGTTCATCACCTAATTTCTCTTCAATCGAGTCTCTTTTCCGTGACACTGGTTCACACATTCATGTGTCATTTATTTTAAAAATTCGAATCCTGTGCTGATATCTGATTTCAGCATCTTGCTGAAATTTACGTTTTTTAGAATCCTTCTCTGGCTGGGCACCATCTAGCCTCCTCAAACTTTCGATCATTTCAATATCACGTATCTGTTCATTTGATTCATAATTCCCATCAATCCTCTTGCTTGTATCTGTTCCAGATTTTTGTTTTCTATCTGAAATTCCCCGCCTTTCCCCAAATCTGCCTCATGATGTTTCTCTGGTTCAGAAGAGAAAAGTCTGTTCAATTTAGCATCATAGCCTGCTTCTTTGTTGGAAGTTGACTTGGCTTTGTGTCGGGGCCTTTTGGATGCAGAAGAAATAGAGGATTTACTTTCCATTTTTTGTAGTCGAGCAATCCCATTTTCCAGGTGCCTGATTTCTGTCTTCTGCTGCAATTGTCGTTTCTTCCCAATATCTTTCTCACGATTTTCGTTTGCCTCTAGAGAAACAGATCGTCCCAACTTATTTGCAGTTCCTCTTTCTTTTAACCGTACTTTGGATTCTAAAGACTTTTCATCCAACATAATTGCCTCAGTAGATGATATTTTGAACCGAGCCACTTCAAGATCCTGTTTATTAAAGTTTGGTTTGTCTTCATTTGAATAATTTTTCAAAACTTGACTATGTACACCTGAATCTGAAGACTTTTTATTCAAACTTTTACTTGAAATCTGGTCCATTCTTGAAATCTCGTCTTCAAAACTTGGTTGAAGATTTCGCTTTTCATCCAAATATTTGCACGTGTCCATTTTTCTTAACTGGTAAATGAATTTGACAAGAAAACTATCGAGTACACTAACCACAAGTAAACAACACTAATTAAATATACTAGTTAGATTTCTCAGATTTATATTATACTACATTCATTATTGTTGGACGGTCGATTAAATTAGGTATGCTTTCACCAATCGGGATAGTAGGGTTGTAACTACAAACAAATGAATTGGTAATAACTTTGCTTCACTTGATACTTAATTAATATCTACTTACAAATTGGGTGGGGCTGAAATTATTGAGTTTTATAGAATTTTTATAAGGAGAAAAGTGAAACTTAATATTTCGATATATCAATAACAAATATTTTCCTAGTAATATTTCAGTGATTCGATTATTATATATCTACGATCTGATATTATATTATGGAATATAGAAATAAAACCTGTAAAAAAGGGTTGTTGAAATGTCATATTCAATAAAATAGTCCATTTCAGAATTATATTCGTCATCATCCTCTCATATAAATGTGGGAATCATTACTGACATCCCATTCTATTACAAAGTAAAAGTTTAAATGAGTCGTCGCATGAATGCCGTTTTTATAATTGTCAGATTGCTTTGATACTTTGTTGGCGGTATTTCACTCATTGAATATTTTCTTGCAACAAAATCACGCAAGTTTAAAGCCGCAGAACCACCGTATTGCATTTTTTCTCTACTCAAATCACTTGTTGATGGTTTTCCAAACGGAACTTTGGAAAAGTACCTGTTCTCCACAAATTTTTTTCGATATTATTTTATTCTACCAATACAATACGTCACTTTTACTTTTCGTGTACGAGGGTCGTCAAACTCAACTTAAATTTATAGTTTCCAACAAGCTCTTGCAGCATATTTGCTTCAAGCAAATAACGGTTGTACCGTTGAAGATGATCGTGAAAATGGTGTTATCAACAATATTCCAAAGAGAAAAATGCGTTTTTACTTTGATATGCTTTCTCTAATTCATATCTCAATATACAGGGTCCTGCAACAGTGGAGAGATGTTCCATATCTCTATTTAGGAAACAGATGTAAATTTCTATAATATCACCTTATTGCTCGAGATTGACAAAATAAAAATTTTGGCGGTCACCCAGGGTGTTCAATTTTTCTGGGTGGATCCCAACTGTGTTTTTTTGAATGGCAACCTATATTTTTATTGCTTTTTCGGTTTCTGCATAGAAAATAAAAGACACTTTATGTATATCTTCACTTCGAAAATATTGACGGTTTCCGAGATATCTAGCATATCTAGATATCAACAAATCATGTCAAGACCTTTCGGAGTGATTTTTCATCTGGATACCTTCTATCTGGATACCGTTGAGAATGAATTCTACTTGCCAATAAACAATTCCTGTCTGATTCACCTAATACGAAAATCATATCAATAGTAATATAATTGTCTCATATCCATAAATTCACCCTCTTCATACAGGAGAT
Source organism: Leptinotarsa texana (assembly GCA_015342105.1). Taxonomy (NCBI): domain Eukaryota; kingdom Metazoa; phylum Arthropoda; class Insecta; order Coleoptera; family Chrysomelidae; genus Leptinotarsa; species Leptinotarsa texana. Next base: position 5,983 of record WOGN01008201.1, read on the forward strand.
CTGACGAGAAACGTGAATTTCTAGACATGATCAACTTCATGAATCTCCTTTGTAATACCTTTTAACGGATTGAGGTGTACACGCAGAGCTGATCCCCATACTGTTATACCATATCTCAAATGGATCTCTTTTAGGGAACTATATAATTGATTAAGATCTTTGTGAGGTAAGTAATTTTTCAAAGAACGGAAGTTGTGAAGCATTGTTGGCAGTTTTTTTATTGTATATTTTATATGAGAGTCCCACCTCAAGTTTCTATCTATGCAGACGCCCAAGTATTTGGTTTCTCTCAGGGAATCTATTTTTATTGAATTGTTTTTTGAAATTATTACTGCAAATTTTCTCTTCACTTCAAAACTAATTTTATAACTGTTCGCCCTCTGTTGGAGACTTACTGCATCTCAGTATCACTATAAAATTTGAGACCTCAAACTTTATTATGTTGTTTGAGAAGAATTTTACATTCGTGCGCCGTCTGTCGAAGATTTATAATACTAGTAACTAGAACTTAAAAAAAATATTTTTGACAATAAATCGGACTTAAAAATGAAAAATTAATATAGTTTAAGAAAACTAAAAAAACGCTTTTAAAAAACATCGAACTGAATAGTTAAAAATATTTTTTTCAAATAAGCTTATTTTAAAAAATTGTTTTTAACTTTTTAGTTCGATGTTCTTTAAAAGCATGTTTTTTAGTTTTTTTAAACTATATTTATTAACATTGTGACTGACTCGATATTTATTTTACATTTATCTTCTTCCTTATCTTTGCCACTTTTTTACGAAGACGTAAAAAAGTTGCATAGATCGATCGGTAATCATTACACAAAACATAAGAGATGGTTCAGTGAACATGTTCGGTATGGTTAAGGGCCTGAGTTACTCTGAGGTTACTCTACGAGATGTCTTATTGTCTTGTGGTTTAAAATATAAAAAATTGAACAATCGGATGGTCATAATGGATTCGACATGCATTGTTCAACTTCGACAAGAATATTTGAGCCGAATGAAAAGCTACCGAGAATCCAGCAGACATATAATCTACCTCGATAAATCTTGGTTTGACACCCATGATGTTGTCAAATATGCCTGGGTAGACGAAATCAAGCATTGTGCTTTCAACACACCTTCTTCAAGGGGAAAACGTGTTATAATTTTGCATGGCGGGAATGAAAGTGGGTTCATACCTATCGCTTTGCTTCTGTCGTTCAAAAACATAAAAGATTCGTCTGCTGATTACCACGAAGATATGACTGCGGCTTTATTCGAAACCTGGTTCAGTGCGCAGCTTCTCCCAAATATTCCTTCAAACTCAGTTATTGTTATGGATAACGCTTCGTATCATTATCGCTTATTGACTACAATACCAAACAATAACACAAAAAAGCAGATATTGTCGATTTCATGCGAAATCATGACATGGAAATACCCGAAAAAATTCCAACGAAAAAGGAATTACTGGCGACCATAAAACAATGTAATTTCAAAAAAGAGTATATTATTGATTCGATGTGTGAAGCACGTGGTCATATTCTCTTACGTTTTCCTCCATACTATTGTGTGTTCAATCCAATTGAAATGATTTGGGCCACAATGAAAGAAAGCTTGCTGAAATGTAATCAGTCACCGACTTTGAATGCTGTAGTGCTGACAATATAAGGCGTGTGTTGAATGAAGTAGGTAATAGTGATGTGTGGAAGAACTATGTGGCCCAAGTTATAAAAGAAGAGAACAAATATTATGTGCAAAGTTCCATAAATCCGTTTTTACAGTAATTTTGTTGGCTCTATTATTTTGTAAATATATGTTTGACGAGAATTCGATGTGATTATTTGTGTTTTCATTGTATTTTAGAGTTTTCGACTCGAAAATCAACTACCTTAAATTTCAAAGTTTTTCATAATTACCCATGGTGGAAAAATTCAGTTGAGATAACTTAACTTTTCCATAGGGTGATCAATCGCAATGATTGTAAGAATAAGTAACTGAAAAACTACCACTCAAAAATAATATGCCGACGCCTATGTCGAGGCGGGAATTCCTTATCTGTGCTGTTCCAATTGGTATTGGAAATACTATACTTTTTTGGCAAAGTAGTAAATCCGCTTAGTCTATATGGTGGTGATGGTCGATGCAAAATCAGTATCTATCATGTTGTTGATTTTAGCCCTGGTGTCATAGATGAGATAGACTCGTTTTATCTGGTTTTTACTTTTGAGTTGATCTATTGCTACACGAAGAAAAATGTATTGTCTTTTTGTTTGTTACATTTTAGATATTTTATTGATTTGAACATGTGTCAATGATTATTTTATATAACTCCTGTAAAGTTCGGATATATACTTGCTTCACCTGTCCAACCTAGGATTCACTGAGATTATCTCTATCCGATCAGGGCGTGGAAAATAATATCTACCTGGTAAATAACCAGAAACTGTTTCAGAATTGAAAACGAGCGATAATTCTGAAAATACGTAGATTGGCGTATTTTTCGCCTTGCTGGCAACACTGTCACTAATCAAACAATGAGAGGTGAATTAGCCGATCGCTAAATGAATCGAAAAAAAAGGAAGACGGCTCGCGCGATGCTCAACTGTCGGGAGTTTTTTGCTCTCAAAGCCCCAGTTGATATTCCTATCACACGTATACAGCTGAGGGAGACATCGCAAAAAAGTGTTACAGACAGCAAAACAAAGAAATGTTAAAACGTTGGTTGAATGACTCGAAGACAGGATCATGTGAAGGTCGTCATTCACTCTGTCTATAAATATACGGGGCGAGATCGGATATTAATAGACGATGGGGTAACATCTGTGGATGATCAACATATACATGGTGTTTATTTAACATGCGGTAAACATTTAAGGGACTATTCCAAGCGCATTTTGTCCTTCAATTACCAAAAATTACATGTAATAATCTACAAGAAGTAGAGCAATAAGTATTAATGTAGAAGGCATCACAGTGAAAGGACTGGTCATGAGGGGATATCCACCCCTTCTCTGAAACCTTCTCTGGATACCCTGATTAATCACCTCAACAAAAATGGATTCTACACAATTGCATACACGGACGACATAGTTATCTTGCAGACCAGCAAATTTGTGAACACACTTTGCGATAGACCGCAGGAGCGGCTCAAATTATTAGAAACATGGTGTAAGGAACACTCACAGTCGATCAATCCCAAGAAGACTAAGATGGTCTTTTTCACCAGGAAAATAAGTTTAACGGGCGTGACACCTTCCGAAATCTTCAGAAGGAAAGTAAACTTCCCTGAAGAGGTAAAATACCTTGGTACTATCCTCGAAAGGAAGCTAACAAGAAATTCTCACCTACAAAGTAGAGCAAAAAGAGCATATGTCGGAGGACAGAGGGACGTGCATGGCGTCTTTCACCCTGTGTGGTCAACTGGATCTGCACTGCAATAATAAGACCTATGTTAACGTACGAAGCCATTACATGGGAACCGAAAGTTCTACAAGCAACGGCCATCCAAAAAATAATATCAAATACAGCAACAGGCTTGTTTAAACATCACAGAAGCCATGAGAACAACACCAACCGCGTCACAATGGAATTAATCACGGGTCTGACCCCTCTGAACCTGTACGTTAAGGAAGTTTCGAGGGCCATAGGCTGGAAAGTACAGGATGGACGATGATCTACGAGGACAACTCCTCGGGAGGATGTACAAAGGGTCACATGTGGCCTAAGTGCTGTGGGCTTACACTCACCCTCCCTAATATACAAAGATACAGAATCTACAAGAACTGTTGAAAATGACTACCCCCCGCTCGTATACAAGAATCCAGTCTTTCCCTCATCGACTCCTCAACGTACGTTTATTGGTCGATCGTCTGCTGAACTAGTGGATTCAATTGTATACACCACATTGCGAATACTCCTATAAATGCAGAGAAGAATGGGGTAAAGTAACCACTGGCTTGTACGTAATGAATTATACTATGGGTACTTCAGTCTCTGTTGTGTGGCTGAATATTTCACATGTTTCAAATGTGTGAAACATTTTTCAAGTAATTGCGATTGAAATAGTATTATTTTCTCATTGAAGAATATGATATTGGTGTATATATCAGGGAGATGCTGATTTTCTCCATCCAACTTCAAATTTACTTCGTTCATATGATTTGTCAAATCGACATAGAAGGCTAACTTCCACATCCATTCACTAATTTTTAAATCGGCAAAAGGGCGCTGCTTCTCATTTAAAAAAAAATTGATCTCTGCTCGAAGTTCGAAAAAGCGCTTAAGGACTTTTCCGCAACTAAGCCAGCGTACGGCAGTATGATATGGTAAATCATTTTCTCCAATCTGTTGAATAAACTTGCGGAATTGTCTGTGATTCAGCCCAGTAGATTTGATGAAGTTAACAATTGATATGACTAGTTTTAGAACTTCTGACATATCCAAACGTTTTCCGCACAAGGACTGTTGATGAATGATACAATGTAATACTAATGCTTTTGAACCACCATCATTTTCTACAGCCTTTGACACAAGTGCAACCACTTCTTTATTTTTACCATACATATTTTTGCCTCCATCAGTTGCTATAGATTTCAAATTTCTCCATCGTAGGTTCTTTTTATTGATGGCATTTTCAACTCCCTTGAAAATATCTGCCTCACTTGTCGTGCCGTGAATACTATCAATATCAAGAAGTTCTTCATACAGTTCATAGCTTTTATCTACTCCGCGAATAAAAATTAACACCTGAGCAGTATCTGACACATTCGTTGACTCATTCAATGATAGAGAAAACCATTCATGATGTCCATTTTTGTCAGACAGTTGAGATTATATATTTTCTTCGATATCTGCACCCTCCGAGCCACGGTATTTGCTGACAAACTGACACTTTTGAATTAATTTACCTTTTCGGGGCATATTTCTTCGGCTACTGCAATCAAGCATTCTTTTATAATTTTCCATCGGTGAATGGTTTGCCACGTTTTCCGATTTCGAGAGCCACACGAAAGCTGGCGCGAGTTGCAGACTCTTGTTCAGTATTCGCTTTGGTAAATAAATATTACCGCCATTTGAGTCCGAGTTTCAAAGCTTCAAATTTTTTCTTCCGCAAACTTCCTGTACACTTGGAGTAACTTTGAAGATGATTCGATTCATAGTATCGTTTAATGTTATAGTCTTTGAGAACAGCTATGGTTTCATTACAAATTAAGCATAGCTCCTTATTACTGGACTCAATCACAAAATACTGATAATTCCATTTTTCTTGGAACGTTCTGCATTCACTGTCGATTTTCCGCTTCTTTTCCATACTAACAAATCACACATAAAAACAATGAGTCAAGTCAAAATACTTTCATTGACGGGTGTTACTTTATTTCACAATAGACAGTTTCGTTTCCTTCGCCTTTCCTACGCAGACTAACTCGCAGTTGCGCCGCTAGCCTTTTTATATNTGCGACTATCCTAGTCTAGAAATTTAGTTAAGAGCAGAAATTAGCCCTTGGAACAAACTGAAAAAATAATTTTGGCCTAAAGGCTTCAAAGATTGGAGACCCCTGCTCTAGTTGTTAACACCTGGTTTACCTGTTTCGTAAATCTCTTCAGCCACCCAAAACCTGAGTACCTAAATTCTGTAAGAAGAAAGTATATTCCATGAAACGCATCATTAAACACAATAGGTATTTTTACCTGGGAAGTACCTGCGACTCATTTACGACTTTAATAACACTGCCCTGAAGAGGCATAAGCCTATAGCAGGGCACAATAGAATGTATCATTAATTCAA
>WOGN01008202.1:0-11428 GCA_015342105.1 Leptinotarsa texana
GGCAACACTTGTTTGCCGAAATCAGAAAACAACACAAACGCAAGGAGTCAACAACAGGAGCCAACCGCACATTTGTGGTTTCAGTTAGAAGACCTAGAATTCTCAAGCTACATCTAACATGACCACGTAGGCAGCTATAGCTACCTGCGTGACATCCGGGTCCAGGATAAAGATACAAATAGAGATTTTATAGAGGGTGATGTTATAAATCAAAAATGAAACAATTCGTCGACACAACAATCCAAAAAGGGGGGCAAACCGCGGACACGTGTTTCTGGCTATTGGACTCATCATCGCGGTGCAGCCAAGTGTAAAGATGGGTATCAGTGACATCATTCTTGTTATTTCTTTGGTGAGAGTAATGCCATATGCAAATAAACAGTAAGAAAGTCGTAAAAAAGTGAGTATCACCTGATCTATGATCTATGAGTTAGTGCATGTAGAAAAACTCATCTTCTCGATATCGTGAAATAATCATTTTGGGATAATGAGATATTAATTGTACAAATAACTATCACTTTACCCAGCAGAAATAGGTGCATAATTAACAAGAAAAACTTACTCATGATATCAACTCAGAACATTTCCAATTATAGTTTCCATATCGCTCAATGAAGTGATTGCAAAAAAGCACTCTTGAAATGAACGCAAATAATATGACATTTCTATTAGGTGCATGAAGCAATGGAAGTTGATTTATTTCTTTTCCGATTGTGAATGAAATAAGTAAAAAAAAATATATAAAACGGTTCTATTGTAAAAAAGATATTAGTGGCATAAATAATGTAGTGAAAACTGAAAAATATTTTGGAAGGTCCTAGGTGGTAGTCATCACACCACTCTCCTCAGCAATCTACGGTATTGATCACATAAAATAATAATAAAATCGTTGGGCGAAGCGTTACCTGAGTATTTGTATACTACTATGCCCAACGATTTTAATAATTTTTTATCTGATCAATACCATAGTTTGCTAGTTTGCTGAGAAGAGGGTGTGATGAATGCTACGTAGGAACTTTCGAATTATTTTTTAGTACATCATCTACATCATCATTATCTTTTTTTTTTCAATAAAACCGTTTAACATAAATTTTTTCGTCAATTATTTTATTTTCAACTATTGAGTTTCTAATTTTGTTACTCAATTCTTCTTCTTCTTCTGTTTAGTACATTTGTTACCTCAGTATTACAAGGTGATTTTCAATCCGCCATATAGAATTTGCATCTTTTTCGAAGTGAACTACTAGTCTAACAGTCAAACCGTGTCATTTGATATTTATATTCGGGTAGTTACGAAAACGTATGTATTTCGCCATTTTGTAGTTGCAACAATCTTGAATTTACATTTTTTCGAAGTATAATACTATTCTACTAGTCAAGTTCATTTTAGACTCATATTGAGGAAGATGTGAAAAAAATATAATCCGTCATTTTGTAGCTGCGGATATTTTGAATTTTTATCTTTTTCAAAGTGTACTTCTGTTATACTAGTCAAGCTCTGTCATAACATACTCATATTGAGGTAGTTATGGAAAAATTTGTAAACCGCCATATTGTAGCTGCAGTCACCTCAACTAAATATATTTTCCAAAGTGTACTTTTATTGTACTAGTCAAGCCCTGTCATTTGATATTTATTTTGAAAAGTTGTGAAAAAATATTTATTCCGTCATTTGGTAGTTATGGCCATCTTCAATTTGCATCTTCTTTAAAGTGTACTACTATTCTACTAGTGAAGCCCTGTAATTCGATACCCATATTGAGTTAGTTGTGAAAAAAATTGTAATTCGCCATTTTATGGCTACGGCCATCTTGGAATTGCAATGATGGCCGTAGATATATAGCGTTTCCGCCTATAGATGGCAAAGACGCCATCTATAGGATGGCCAGAAGACTCAATGATGGTATACCAGCCAAAATTCGATCAACTGCCGCCTGAGATTCATTTTCAGTCTTCCACTGCAGCTTTCACTGTAAGGCAACAGATTTTAAACACGCATGTTCCCTTTGGATTTGGTATATACCAGAAGATAACATTTCACAAATATAAAAAAATATGATATTTACCTCCGATTGACGAAATAAATCTATTTTGGACAAGCATCCTCAACATACTTCAAGGCTGTTTTTCACCTTCGTCTCCTTCAATAAATATTCACAACAAAGTAATATGCAACTTTTCCGTTATTACAGATTATGAATACACTAGTTTACAGCCAATTTACGACTGTAATTCATTGTATATTTTTGGTCCCCAAATGCAAAAATGATAGTAAAAATTTCCTAACACGTAAGATTTTTGAGATATGTTTTCTTTCACAAAAATTTAATTACCGTGACATTCCAAACTTGTTTTTCCCCTAAATTGAGGAAATTGTTTAAAATCTGGCAACACAGCGGCTCTGCCCAGTATTCGAATCTGCTTCCACTCTTAACGCCGCTTCTCGAATTTCCGATACTCGAAGATTCCAGAAAATCCCAGAAATACGGAACCGCTATAAAAGTAGCAAGTTGACACTCGGATCCAAATGTCATAGGACTATTACCAGGTCTTTAGGGCGGAATAACGAAGTTTTGCTGTTTTCTTTGCCTTTGGAACAGTAGAGCAACACAGAACCATTATCAAGTAAAAGAATGGCCTCGAGAGATAAATATATTCCAGGTCAAGCTAACGTGAAGAATATACCTCTTCTTGATCCCAAAAATATGTTGTTACCTCCATTACACATCAAACTGGGGTTAATGAAAAATTTTATAAAAGCATTAGACCAAGAAGGTGATGCGTTTAAATATCTTAAACACGTTTTTCCAAAATTAGGTGATGCAGAGCTCGAGGAAGGTATATTTGGTGAATCACAAATTAGAAAACTACTAAGTGATCAACAGTTTGATCAAAAATTAAGTAATGTTGAATTAGCTGCTTGGAGTTCTTTCAATATAATTGTTCCAGAGTTTTTAGGGAAAAAGAAAGTATAAAATAAGGAAACTCTTGTAGAAGAACTACTTGAAAACTACTGCAGGATGGGATGACACGTGTCTCTCAAAATCCATTTCTTGCACTCCCATTTGAATTTTTTCCCAGCAAATTTGGGTGCTGTCAGTGACGAACGAGGAGAAAGGTTCAACAAGACATACTGACAATAGAGCAATCTTACCAAGGCAGATGGGATCCGGCAATGATGGGGGATTATTGTTGGTTCCTTATGAGAGAAAACGATGAAACATATAAAAGTAAGTCAACATACGCAAAAAGGTTATGCCCAAAAATTTCATTTGACAGTTTTTTCATGTGTATTGTAAATGAAGCCTGTTTTCCTCAAAATATATTGTTTTTTTTTTCTTATTATGATATCATATTTCCCTATCATGTGTAAACATTTTTGTATAAAATGAATATAACGATAACTCAAAATCTTTACGTGATGGAAAATTTTTGAAGTTGCAGTCGCTATCAGGATGCTTTAAGTTGTCATGTGTAGCCATTATAATATCAGTCGCGATTTTTTTTCTTATTTTTAGCTAGTGTTATCATTTCATACTTTGTACGTGCATATAAAATTTCTAAAAAAGGTTTCACCATTCGAGGGAGTTTGTAAATCGGACACGACCCTCATAACCGACAAATACCGAAACATACACATGTTCCGAAATGTCTATTTGTCTAGATGAAAAGGGTCATTTGTGTTTGAATATTTTCCGCAAATAGTCCATTTGGAGTTCTCAGGAGATTACTTGGCATGCAAGCTGTATTGAGTTAACCCAATTCTAAACTCCAAAAATTTCGTGCAGCTCAAAATAGACAACTTTATCGAGGATAATCAGATTCATGAATAATATTTCAGATTATGTGACTGCTTTTAATTCACATAAAGTTGCGCTTGGTGATTATTTTTAGATAGAAGGATTACGACAGTTCATTTTAATCGTATATCTAATCGTCTGCATAAAATATTGTGAGTTGAGAATGTTTAGTATTGAGATAATATGAGAATATTCCCAACCAGGATAGTCTGGTAAGTTTCGTTGATCCAGGAAATAATAAAGTGTCTACTACTTTTGGAACTTCTACGGTTGGGACCAAAGGTATCCTTCATACCATACATGAGCACACTCTTCTTTCTTTCAACACTTGACATATACGAAAAATGGTAGAAAGTAACTTTGACCATGTCATGTCGAGGGGCATGAAAGAGATTGTATAAACTTACCAGTCGAATTTCAGGTAAAAAAGGAAATTGCCGGTTTTTTCATTTTTCCATGTCACTCAAAATGGAGCGATCTGAAGGTCATGAGACAATAAATTTGTGAGATTTCAAATCGACATCCCGCTGCGTTCCGGAGAAAATTGAAAAAAAAATTAATACACAGATGGACGAGTCGACAAACATCCTCATCTTTACTATCATCATTACAAACTATCTATATATAATCAGCTTTCATCCCAAACTTTGTTTCGGACAGTCCTTCGAAAGTCATATTCTTAAACACACGGTTCATCGGCAGGATATTTCCGGAACGTTACTCTCAACTTTTACCTTCGTAGAAATTGAATTGTCTCTTTCGTTATTTCCGAGAAAACCGTCCGTGAAATAGCTTCAGAAAGAAATTTTCAACATACTTATTTTCGAGACATGCGTCTTCAGTTTCCAGATTACGTCATAGAAAGTCAAAACCAATCATAAAAATATGAACACGTATGAAAAGACCATATAGAGGAATTTAGCCATCTGAATCTGTTTATAGAATGGCCGGTGATAATCGATATACTCATAACTTTGATTCTGATCGAACTCTTTTCTTTATAAATGTTTCAAGGCAGTATTTTTCTCTAACGGAATATTTATACGTGTATTGTTCAAATACAAGAGCATCAATGTGCCGTTCACATCAGAGCTTTGCAATATATTATAAATATAGGTACTACAGAATGTTATTATATACAAAATTCACAACTTTTTGTCAGTAGATACTACAAATATGGTTTCGTTGAAGGTAACTATTGAAAGAGCGACATATAATTGACTTGGTGCCTCCTCAACGGCTATGACCCTGCATATTAAATCGGTAATATTTTCCAAAATATTTATTCAAATCACATGCTGCGAAAGACCATATTAATCATATTATGAACAGATGAGATAAAGGATATATTAAAGATAATTTTATAATAAATTTATGAATGTAGCCGTTACTACGTGATAGGAAATCATAATGTAGAAAACAGAATTGAAACATTCTATGTTTTTAGCACTTTTATTTGTGACTAACGTTACTGCAGTTTCGTTCTTTAATAAAATTTTTAAACTCATTCAATAAACTAACAATGATTGATTACATTAGCTCCTATCCTGAACCACTGTAGGTAATATTAGAGGTACTTAGCTTGATTGAGTTTAGTCGAAGAAACCGGTATTATGAATAGTTGAAGCTATCGGCAAACTCAAAGGCCAAAAAAACAATACAAAGAAATGATGCCGCTGCGATATAGTCCACGTGCACTTAAGAATTGGTGGTTGCTATTGGATAATTTTTATTAACCGAGTTTTATGATTGGCTGGAGTAATAAAATTTAATTTGAAGTCATATTACGGTGACGAATAGAATGCGAGGATGTTTATGCACTTCTTATTGTCAATTTTTAGTTCAGGCACTGATCACGATTTGAGTGTGAAAATTCGATATTGGGGACAATTTTAATTACTTAAAATGTTTGTTATCTGTTTCAAATGTGGCGTCCTTGGGCAAGTACTAATAGTAATAACGAGTGTGATAACAACACATACTTTTTTCTGTGTAGTGATTCCAATAGCGATGGTGAACAATGCAAAGAAGAGATACCAGTGAATAAGATTCGGATGCATTTGAATAATGAAACACAGAAAGTATATTTCCATGTATATAAGAATCTACATCTCGAGTTTGGTTTCGAGGGAAACAAACTATTACAAGCAACATCAGATTTGACCGAAATTTCTTTCTCAACTGTACGTAAAATTGTTAAAAACAAACCTTATGAACGCAAGACGCGATGTGATATAGAATTACCAAAATTTTCAGATGATCATCTAATAAAATCATTAAAAAAAACAATATACGAATGTAACAAAAGCAATGATATTCCTACCAATAAAATCATAAGAAAAAAATTGAATACATTTTGCTGTGACAAAACTCTTCAGAAATGGATAAAGAAACTATGATTTAAATTTGAAATAGTAAACAAACGTCAAACCGTTACGGAAAACAGAAGAATATTGGAATTCGGTAACAAATATTTGGAACATATTACTAAATATAGACAGGAACACCGGCAAATTTTCTATTTGGACGAAACTTGGTACGACTCTATCGACACAGTTATGAAAAGGTAGACTGATGGTTCGAGAATGTGTACGCCTAACATGAAATAAAAATGTATAACAATTTGTATTTTGAATACAACTATACCAAAAACCAACTACTTGAAGTTTTACAGACAAAAACATTTGAAAAAGTGTGTGCCGTTGAGAGTATGAAGTTTGTTTAGTTGATTAAATTGTTCTTAGAAGGATTTCGATAGTGAAAAGTGAAATAAAAGAATATACTTGAACTTTTAACACAATGGTTACGTTGTTGTAGGTAGATCTTTGACCTTTTTACGCCATTTTGTTGATACTCATTTCTCAAAACTGAAAAAATTAAAAGCGTGAAGTGAATTATTGTATGCAGGTCATCTACTTGTTTTTGAGAGATTTCGCTATGCAGCACAATATTTGAAACAGAAGGAGTTCAAATTTTGCACGCCTTCTACAAATGGTAACAGAAAACATAGATGTTCTGTTACGTTCGAGTCATATCTTGTTTTTCTGAGTTGAATTAATTATCTGGGTATCAATAGCTATACACCATGTGATAGGTCGAATATACAACGACGTTGAAGCTGAAAAGAGCCAAACAAAAAGAAATTAGAAAAATTGTTCTGAGAAATTCTAAGATTTTCCAAAAAACGAAATAATACTTGAGGATTACATCAAAGAATATCTATGCTACATTATGAAATTCATTTTGGAATTATCCTAGAAGTAGGAATGTTATTCAAATATTTTATTGTAAATCAGAATATGGTTCTCAAAATAAATGGTGAAAGAAAGTTTTGAGCATCAAGAAAACTGGAAATTCTAAGTAAAACATTTCAGAACAGAAATTGATAAATGCAATATTTTTTCACAATCACATAAAAAGGCAAAGAAAGGTGAAAGCATATTTTTTAAAATCAATCCCAACTACATGAATTTTGTTTGTATTTTTATTCATTCTCAATATTTTTTCGACAGTAAAATCGGTTAAACAATGTTAAGGTATATGACATATAATATAATTTAGTAATTAAAAAAATATAGAATCACAGATACATTTTTTATTTGCTATTCGATTTAACTGAAATTTGATACATCATCCATCCATACATCCTATAAAATATCTAGAAATTCTAGGTGAAATCCAGAAATCTCATCTGAAATCCAGAAATTCCAGATCAAATTCACAAATCCTGAAATGCAGAAATCCAAGTAAAAATCCTGAAATCCAATCGCACAAGACAAAATGTCATTTGTCAATACAGAGGAAAATTTTACATAATTTCTTGGGCTATTAGGGATGTGTGCATGAATTTGGTCTGTCGAGAGTAGTTTATATTCTTTAGTTTTATAAAATCCTATACTTTTTTATTTCAGCATAGTGATTGACATCTATAACTGCAAAAAATTTATTATTGATAGCATTTACCGTTTTCAAGATACACGACTCAAAAATGTGCATCATCCGTACTTTATTCGAAAAGTTTGCAACTTCCAAAACAAAATTGGATAAATCCAATCTCACTCACAAGTCAATAAAACATTCTCGGACAGTCAAGCGGCATTGGAAGCTCTTGGCTCATACCGAGCAATATCTAAATTGGTAGCAAACTGCCAAAAACGACTCTCCTCGATAGTAAGACTCGATAGGAAGACAGATTGTCTCTGGTCAGGATTTCTGACCATACTGGCCTGAAAGGCGATGAAGCTGTTGACTCTCTTACAAAGGAGGGTGCTGCAAGCGGCTTCATCGGACCAGAACCTGTCATTGGGATAGCTTTGGGATTTGCCAAAGAAACACTGAACACCTGGATGGTAAGAAAATTTCATAGACTTTTGGCAGAATCTTCCAGGATTGGCTCACTCCAAGGCGTTCATTTACCCTTCTAAGCTTGATACCAAATAGTTGTTGAACTGCAGTAGGGATGAACTACGATATCTAACAGGCCTTTTTACAGGTCACTGTCATTTGAATCATCATATGCAGAGACTTGGACTCTCGGAAGACAGTGTGTGTCGCCTCTGTCTGGAAAATGATGAAACAGCAGAACTTTGTGCCTGCCCTGCTGGGAACCGAATTAAGTTCTTAGAGTTCGGTAGATCCGTACTCTCACCATCTAACCTGAAAGACCACTCACCATACAAACTAATCGACTTCGTTAAGAAGTTGGGTATTTTGTCGAGTGTGAATGGGTGTGAACCACAATAAACCTCACTTTAGACCTACCTACCTACCTAGCTACTGTAGGTCGACCGCTTCGGGGCTCATCTTCGAGGCTAAAATGTCCGGAACGAAATTTCGCAGACCAACGTCGAATAGTGCGTTTGTTAATACTATCATTGCCAAATGCCTAGTTAGTTTTTCGGGTTGTTATGGCAGCGCTTTGATCCAATTTGAATTCGTAGAGAAAAATGGGACGAAAATTGCTCAACGTCATATAGTAATAAGCTGAAATGAATCAAAAAATTAAAATTTGGAAAGAAATTAATAGCATCATTGTATAGAAATATATTTCGACTAATATATATTTCGACTAATATATATCACGCCACAGTACAATATGTATGGAAGTTACAAAAGCATATGACATTAAAATGGACAATACTTTCGAATCAACCCAATATATTCTCAAATTTTCTATATTTCTCATTTTTTAAGACAGTTCTTGCTCCTCAACTTTAAAGTTTCGGCATTTGGTACCATATTTCATCTTCCTTTTTATTATTTCATTTGTTCCTATTCCACGATATTCATTGTCTAGGTGAATTTTGAGGTTATAAATGCATGTTGTGTTCTCATTTTTATGTTTGTTTCATCTAGCTCTTTCTCTCACAATTTTTGCTTTTCTCTCGTCTCATCCATATTCATAAATCTGGCTCCTAGTGATTGCTCCTGGAAATTATTTCGTCAATAAATCATCATATCAGTATTGAACATTATATAGGCACTTTTCGAGCCGCGGTAGACGAACAGTTGACTTTTCATAGTCGAATTCCTGATATTTCTGGTTACATTATTGGAATTTTCATGATGGATCTGATATAGCTAAAATTATTATTGAATCGGTCAAGAATTTGTTGAGTTTATCCATAACAAAAAAAAATAAATTATTCTCTTGTTATAATATCAGTGCAGATTACATAAAAAATACACAACCCTTGATGAACTTGAATGTTCTATATCTGGATCCAAACAGTTTGATGATTGTTGAGATTTTCCTTCGTGAAACGTTATTTATACTCAAAAAGGATAATGGAAATTAGGTTGATTTAAAGCTATTCCCCTAAATTAGTTCTCACAAACCTAATGTACCAGGTAATTTTGAAGGTTCCTGTTCTGATCCACAACTACATTTAATCGTTGTTAACACTATTAATCTGATTATTAACATACCCGTGTAACGTTTAACGTGGAAATTTAATGACTATAATTGAAATTTAGTTGAGGGTGTTACTGCATATGTAATCTTCACTTTGATATGGTTGACTGAAAAGAATATTATCAAATATATTTCTTTCAAGTAGTCGAGTCAATTTATTCGATTGGTTCAACAGTGAAGAAGGGGTTTCTTATTCTGAAAATGCCAGAATAAATATTGTCTGAAACGATTCATTCAAACTATTTATTATTCATTCTTGAAAAATTTCATTCATATCAAACATAATAACACATCAACTACGACAAATGTGAGAATATGTCAAGTAGTAACCAAGACATTCTCCAACAAATAACTAGTGCATCATTAGATGAAGAGGATTGAAAAAACATTGTTTTTGTTAAGGCGGTATAAATATATATTCCATCGAATTATACCGTCAACAGACATACTTCATCCATCAATAGGACCGACTTGGCTTTTTCCATAGGAATAAAACATAACATTATTCCTGTTGGGAGTTTAAAGGGCATGATAGAGGGGTTAGTTGTAATATTCTTCAGTTTACCTCAAAAACGCGTTGAATAAGAAGCTATACAACATTGAAGCTAGTTGCTTTGGAACCGTGAAGCGTTAGAAATTGTCAACATTGAATACAAATGAAAAAACAATTGCTATGAAGGTTTATAATTCTTTGAGAATACAATATTCACCCGAAATAAAAAGTAAGAAGAAAATAGTGCAAAAATGCGTGATTATGACCGGTGTCAATAGATCGACAATTTTTTTAATTCTTAAGGAACTCAAGAAAAACAGCAGCTGTTTGGAACCGAAAGTATCCACTGACAGAACGTGTTTGGTAATCGACGAAGAACTCGAGAATTCTATTAGGAGAACAGTACACTCTTTTTACATGAAAATATAAATACCTACATTAAATAAAGTTTTCTCAGTTATTCGTGGAAACAGTTTTTTTCCTGATATAAGAAGAACTAGACAATGGAAGATATTATAAGAGTTGAACTTCACATTTGGAAAACAAGATAGAATAAAAATGTCAATAGAAAAATCAGGGATTATAGAATGAAGAAGTATTCGAGAGAAATGAAGAAAGCCAGACCACTAGGTAAATTTATTTTCAATATGGATGAAACATGGGTCATTGGTGGTCATAACGTATGGAAGGTTTGGCAAGACCGAAATATCAAAACCCTGAAGTGTGTCTCTTAGAACAGTCACACTTTTCTACTTCTTGAAAATGGCTTTGAAGTCGAAGCGTTTCGAACAATGCAAAACGGTTCGACCCAAAATTCAAATTTCTAACCGCGAAAACCTAGTTTATTTCTATACCTATCTGGTGACTGTATCCATCTTCATTATCAAATCTACGATCAATTTGATACTATCAGTATCAATGACAATAATATCAAATTGATTTACATCAGAAGACGAATAATAACTACGAATTTATAATGTTTTGATTGAAACAGGTTGAATAAAGAAAATGGATAGTTATTAAAAATAGATGATACATATTCAACATATGATACATATCTATTTTTATATGCAACTTTTTTTTTGAACTGTAGGAAGTATAATGTAATATGTATCTACATACACTATTGTAATAAATCTGACGCCGGCCCTGACAGAGCGAGAAAACACATGACTCATCGAGAATGTATCCGCGAAGCCTACGCGAGTAATCTGGAATTGT
>WOGN01008203.1:0-11427 GCA_015342105.1 Leptinotarsa texana
TTGACAAACAAAAAAAACCATAGAGTGCCTTGGAAATGAAACTAAAATTGTGAAAGTTAGTGTCAAGATACAGTTTTTCATGCTTAATATTTCAATAAAAAAAAATTGAGATTGATTGAAAAATGCACATTCTACAGGGGTGGTTCCATTTTAAATGGGTCACACTGTATATATATATATTCTGCCTTATCCCCACCTTTTTTCTATCATATGTACTGTAAAAAAATTATAAAAGCATAAACTTTGCAAACCTTTTCTCATAAATACTCTTTATTCAAGTGTAATTTTTTTTTTCTATGGATCTACCAAAAATATCTAGATTCTTTATTGGTTATTGCTGATTGCTGTTCAATCAATCTATATAATGATGGAGAAATTCAAAGCTTGAAATATTTATCCCAAAAATTTACAGTACTAAATGGTTTTTCTTTTATTCAGGTCCTAATGCAGGCAGTGGAGCAGCAAGTTGGAATAGTTGGAACATGCCACAAAATAGTGGATCAACTGCACCATCCGGTAAGCATGTGAATTACTTCCCAAATAAGGACATTTTATTAAGTAATTAAACTGTTGCTGACAGGGTATATTGCAGGGGATATGTACTCTAGGGGTCAATCTGGTCCCGGTGGTCCTGCCACTCCCAGCGCACCCCCAAATATGTCAAACTCTGCAACAAACTCCAAACCAGGATCAGACTACAACTATGCCAGTTATGGATCATATTCAGCTGATGGCTATGGAGCTCCTCCAAGGTCATATGGTAGTGATGCTGGATCACAAGTTGGAGGATATTCGTCACAACCACCCAATGCAGGTGCTAAACATTTTAATGATTTTAAAGAGTGGCCCAGTTCTTGACAACCTTTCGATCATCTTTATTCTAGCAATGTGACTCCTGTTCAAATCCTATTGACCAGCTGTGCTCCTAAAAATATCCGTGTTTATTTTAATTCAATCAAAACTTTTTTTCCATCTGATATCACTCCTAATCCACATGTATTTGAGAAAAAAATCAATGAGCCTAATTGGGTAATTGAAGGATCCACAGGAATCACATTGAAGCATGTCAACAATTTAAATAATATGGGTATGTGTTATAACAGTTGGAAACGTGTTGGCTTGATAAACGTGAAGAGAGCAGCCGGATTGGTCACTCCCGCCAAAATCAATTACTCTGATTAGACAGACAAATGACTCACCAACAACCTCAGTCTGTTAGCTAACCTGACCTTTGTAATTGATGTCCGCAACTGCTTCCACGGACATAATATTATTTTATTATCGCTTAACTTGATTCTACCTAATTCAAATTTGGAATAGGGAAACAATAATGTCAGTTTAGACTTTTTCAAACAGGTGAAAAAATTACTAAGCATTTAGTAAGAAATTATCCTAAATCCAGATCTCTCCTGTATCACAATATGAGAATATATTCAGTATATAACGATAATTTTAGATGAAAGCAGTAGGTGTAACATGCCAAACAAAATTCTGATAAATTTTTCAAAAACTTCTGAATTGAAAATACATATTTTTCCTCATATGCATAGAAATAATAATTTAATTTAACTTTCTTATTAACTTCCATAATATTTTAGCAAAGCATACCCCTAGCAGTGTTCCATCCACATCTGGACAAACATATAATTTTTTGTGTACTTGAAAAAAAATTTGTTGAGATAAATTTTTAGGGGACTGCTGTGTCTCTTAGCCCATTGTGCACCTTGAAAAGCCTAACTCAACTGAAATTGATCAAACAAATTTTCAAAATATGGTACTATGGTAATCCCTATCTATTTTTCCCAACACTGAGTACAATTTTTTGCGGTCCTAAAAGACGTTTTTTTGTATTGGCATCCAGGTTACTGTTCATCAGATAATTTTTATTTATATCTGGAATAATTTTCTGATAAAACTTTGTGAAAAACGAAATTTCTTCAACAAAATGATGTCAAGTTTCTTGTTATTATTGTATTAACTAACCTAAGTTCACTGAGTCCCTTTTCAAGTTGAATAATGAAATATTGAAAATTTTTGCATATGGTAATTTTTTATAAAATAGTTCCAAATGCATATTTTTTTTTAATAAACTGAAATTGCTTGACATGAGAGTACTGCAGTAATTCACTCACTGTATATATTTAAACATGAAGTTGACAATTCGTGAAGTTAGTGTAAACAATATTTCCTAGGCATAATTTTTTTTTGCAAAATTCACTAATAAAAGTAACCCCGTCTTTGGATTTAGAATTCTTCACTGAGATGAAATCACATTGCTGTTGAATTCATACAATTGTGTAAAATGGATCCTCTAAAAATTCCAAAATTGTAACAAAAAAGAAATAATTATCAAAAATTACTAACCACCAATTTTGAAGCTATAATAGACTTCAATTCGTTGAGAACTATTATTATGCAAGTTAGGACCACCCACCTGCCTTTCATTTTTGAGCAGGTTTAGGTTAAAAATGATTGCAAATTCCATTAAATCACAAACAATTCTTTGGTTTTATGTAGTGTTGAAAAATTTTAACTTGATATTAATTTTTTCCTAAACCAAGAAAGTATCTCTTCATTTTACATTTAACAGACAGACAGAAATGTTGACTAATTTTAAGCTACGCTCAAGTTGTTATAAATTTAATATATTTAAATAGTGTATGAATTCAAATTTTACCTCATCTACTTTTGGTGGTTAGAGTGTCTGCATGGCAATTGCTATTTCCTAATTATAATTATTAATTATTTTTACAATGATTGTGATTCCTTTTTTTAGTGAGTAAGTATTCTTTTAAACTTTAAGTCCGATGCATTTACAATAGATGTAATGAATAATTTTTTGTGTTAATTTATTATGTTCTACAGATAGCTTGGTAAGTTAAACGTTCTCTAGTCCCTGTATTCTATTTTAACAAATTTTAGGCAACATAATTTGTATGTACATATACTATTTAAATGTATTCTATCTAAGTTATTCTTCATTTTTACATGCAGACAGTCTAATTATTTTAAGATTAACGAATGTATGTTAGGACACTACTTCGATAGAGTATTTATAAGTGTAAATACAATTTGCCGTAGAGTACACATTGGTAATTGAAATCCAGAATCACATCTGGCTGAACAAGGAGACCCGTCATGTTCCTCTCACAACTCTCTTCAACTTGAAAACAAAAACACAGATATTATGGTAGCAAATATTTATTTACTTTTTTACTTGGCTTTCAACAATTCTTTCACAAGTTATTTATAAATACTGCGAGAAATCATTTACAAGGAGCATCAGCAATTATTTCGATGCTAATTGACAAAGTTTAGACCTAATACTCACTACTTGGGATCTTGATTGAGGACAATTTATTTTAAGACATTCCAGATACGATGTCCTTGAGTTTATTGCTGAAATATATTCTGAATATAACAAAGGAAAAACTATTCCAGTATATTTTTAATGTTTATCATTTCAATAGTTGCTATTATCTCTATTTGTTAAACTATCCTTTATTGCTTTTTCTCAGATCAATGACGAATCCATATTTTTAATTCAGTGAAAAAAATTACTGTGTCAGGAGTTCTAACACAATGTTTCATCAGACCTTATGAAGAATATATAATAAATAAACCATAAAATAATTGATATCTCGACTATCTCTACAATAATTTGAGTTGTTTTTTTATTCTTGACTACAATTGTGTATTTTATTTTGATGATTTATATTGCCAGGATACACACCCAAGTAGGTAAAGAATTGGTTCTCAATGTTAGTAACACACTTTTCAGAATGTTCAATAAGCTACCTTAGTCACTTTTTATATATTCTATTTAAGTATTACTTTTTGGTGAATCCATTCTATTTGGATGTAATTATTTTTTTGCCATGCATCAAAATATGTTTTAAATTCTGCTTTATCAAACTCATTTGAAAGATTCAAACATCATGTATACTTTATTGAAAATAGTTGAATTATATGTGGGACACTTTTGAGAGAGGGAATACTTGGGTTTCACTTGCGATCTTTACACTAACATGCAAATTTCTACCAATTGTCTATTGGTGACAGTGTTCGACTGATCGTTTATTTCAGCAGCAACACATTTTTTTTCACTTCCTTAATGCTTGGGAGGAAACTCGAATATGAGAATGTTTTTAAAAATACATTTTAGTTTTGTAACATCTATTGTCATAAAATAGGATAAACCTACATTTTATAATTGTTGACATATTTCTAGAAGCATTTCAAAAAGACTTATTTGTTCAGTTAGGTTACCTACCTATTTAAGAATAGTGTTTGTGATCAACACAAGTATTAATATCTATACGATATTGAGCAAACTAATGCCAGATATTTATTTTTACAATATAAGATTTTATTGTGAGGTTTAGGAAGAAAATTGTATATTTTGAAAAATATTTCGAGATCTGCTTCCTGCTGCTTCAAATTAATTTAACTTTTATGATCATAGTTATATTATCAGTAATGGCTGTTTCTTTACAATTTCAACTTTTTTTGATTTCTCCTAAACATTCGGAGGAAAGTTCTTCCTGGAGTTCTATTATTTGGTCATTGCATATGCTCGGTGCTGGAACTAACTAGAGCACTGTGTCCTTTGCCTTATTGCCTTTGGTAATGTCAGTTGGCAGACCACTGCCAACTCATTGATGTCATTTATTTGATAACAGTTATTTTATTTTGTATATATGTGAAAGTAATGTCTTTCAAAGGAATATTTAAAATTTGGTTATTTTTAAATATTGATGTGTAGAAAATTGTTTTTACAGTGTTACGAGTTTACCATTTTAATGAAATATTTTTCTCGGGCATTCAATTTTCTGTACTGGTATCAGTTTGTTCTTTGAGTGTCCAAGGTAACGTGTCTGAAATAAATTTTTGCAGTCACCTCAGTTTTGCACACCACTGCAATACCTCAGGAAGAGACATAGCATTTTCTGAAAATAATCTAGAAAAATAAGTAACCTATGAAATCAAAGGTAATTAATATTTAGTATATGAGAATTCTGTCTGTCTGGGCCTTGTCTGTCTATCTAATCACATTGTAATTGATGTTATTTATCCAGATTTTATATATTTTTTTTAATTTTGATTGTGACAATCCACATAAGCAATGTTCGTAAGTAGTTTAGAAGTAAAAGAATATTGTTTTCTAGTTTTAGTCAAAAATTATTCTCGGTTGATTCAGACCAATATTACAAATTACAAATCGGTCTCTAAGTAGATTGTAGTTTTTAATCTAGTAAATTTGACAAAACATGGGGATGATTCAATGATAGTAGAGTGGTTACGAACCTGATTAGCGTCCATTCATTTGTCTGATTTGAAAAAACTTAAAATAATGCGTTTAAAGACTTAACCGAGGGGACATTATTATTTCTTCCAGTTTTATTCATCATTCTCATTCTTGATTTATTATTTTCAATAGCAGCTATATTTTAAATTGTTTTGATTTCATCACATGTCAAGTTATATCATTAGTTTAATTGAATAGTTGTTGATAAATTAGTTCAATTTATTCCCTTTGTCTTATGGTAGGGGAGTTATTGTAAATACATATAAACCACAATTCGAACTGTTATTCATATATTATGAATTAATGCACATAATTAAATCTTGTTTATTCTTCCATTTTGACCACTGTCAGGTACTGTTTCAATATTTGAAGATGGAAAAAGACAAGGTATTCGGTAGAACAGTAACAATTATATCTTATCCTTAATATGTATATGAAATACCTCGTTTCAAAAATAATCTTTTGAACAAGATAAACAATTCAAACACCTATTCAATTCATTTTTAGTTCTTGAGTAGTTACAAGTTGGGGCCTGTTATAAAAATAAAATCATTATCTACGTACATCATTCTACTTCCTGTAATGAAGTATTTGAAGTTCATTGTACACACGAATATATTAATATACATTTATGTCTAATGAAGAGGTATTATTTAAATTACATTAGTTCTTAGATATTACACTAATACAAAATAAATCTACAAATTAATAATAGATTATTTATGAAATGTATTTTATATTACCATTACTGACATAGTTAATTGAATTGTTAGTGTAATTATAAATTTAGAGGAGTAAAAATTAGAAGAATTCGACTGATGTACAGGTACTGGCTAAGTTTTAAATTAAAAGAAAAATATACAATAAATCACTTTAAAATATTTAGGACCCTTAAATATAGTGCAATTTCTTATGGGATTTTATCTAGTGAAATAGTACATTACATTAGGTATTCTCATAATTTTTAGCATAATTTAACATAAGGGTATGTTTCTATAAAACATACAATTTTTGTGAAGTATTTGTTGCTCAAAAGATATTATTTTGTATTATGTTATCTATAAGAAATCCTATGTCTACCGACAATGATCTAATGAAACTGTATATTCAATATATGAGTGTGACTTGAGTGTTGCATTGTTTTATAATTCTTAAGCCTAATAGTTATTGACAAACATGTTATTTAATAATTAAGCTAACATTATATTCACATAACTTGTCCCTCCTTTAACTTCTTCATACATTTTACTGAACTCATATTGTCCTCTACCACTGTAAATCAGCTTTATAGATTTGTACGTGTTGACCTGTTGCAAGCAAATTTCATTATCAAATAAGTCTTTGAAAAGTATTGTAAAGGTTGTCGAGGTCATCTGTTAGAAAAAAGTAATTGTTAACAGAGTACTTCAAGCGAACTAATGCCTGTTTTTGAAAATTTAAATAATATGAGTATAAAATCATATACATACATACATTTATATATATATAGACACATACATGTATGTATTTATAGTAGTTCATTTGTAATGGGGTAGTTGATATTTGAATATATTTAGCCTGAATTAAGATGTCTTTAGATTATGAAAATACTTACAAAACAATGTACCTATTAAATATCTCTAAATGAGAAAATATAACACATAAAAAACTCATTGTCTCTTTTTCCTGTGCCATTCTCGAGGTTTATATGATAACAGATTCTCTATTGATCTGGATTTATTTTTTGGATTATATTGGGGTAAAATCACAAGTAAAAGCATGATCCTACAGATGCTAGGAAATAAAATTTGGAGATCTCTTGTTTCAGAGTCCTTGTATGCCAGACCATCGTTTTAAAAACTAAAAGTTTCTCACCGTACAGCTCCATCATCAGTAGAGACCAATGGGCTACTATGAAGTTTGGATCATCGTGGCTTTGGCAGGTAACAGGTAGCAAAAGTGTAAAAACATATCACGGGATACTCTTGAACTTTAATAAATTGTAACTGTACTTATCATAAAAGCTGAATTGTGTATGTTATTTGGGTATATTATAAGATGGTCCCTCGATGAAAGGACTTTGACAGTTCTAATATTAATATCTGACAAGTAAAACTTTAAGATTAAAGAGTTAAAACAATTTTTGTCAAACATATTCAAAAAACACTTCATTTTGAGATTTTCACTAAACAGATTTACAAAAATGTAACACGTGTTTCGCCATACAATGGCTTCTTCTTCAGCCATTGTATGGCGAAACATTTGTCACGTTTTTGTAAAACTGTTTAGTGAAAATCTCACAAAGTGTTTTTTGAGTACGTTATAATAATAATAATGGTATTTATTAACCATTTCGGTACTTAATGTACATATGGTAAGTCAGTAGAAGTACTATATAATATAAAAACAATTAAAATCATGATTTGTCATATATAAATAAAAAAATAAAACAAATATCACAACAGCATATGGGTATCACAGTTATAGAAGGCATAAATTAATGGGATCTTAAAATTATAATTTTTGTCCTAAATAATCCTGTACGCTATAGAAACACTTTTCTATTAAGAATTTTTTAGTGTTATTCTTAAATATTTCATACTCCTTAATATCATTTGGAAGTTTATTGTTAGTTATGAATTTTCACCAAGTATCCCAATTCCATCATATACATTTTTGTCTCTGCTTATACAAAGTGATCCATTACATTTAATGTATTTATATGTGAGATTAAAATTTTTATTTTTGCTCCGCCCCATATTCTAACAAAATATGGAAAAATGAGCTGTAGTATCAAAATAAAACCCCTGTCTCAGGTTGCAATTGTTTACGTGATTCGGGAGAAATCAACCTAGAAGTGAGAGAAGACCATGCTGAATCTGAACATGTAGGTCTTCTTCGTTTTTCACAATCAATTTGTCACATAATATAAAGACCATGTAGAATGATTTAATAACCTACAAGATAAATTAATTTTCACGGAGGTGTACACCATGACTGAAAGTGTTTAACAAATTGTCGCCCCTTTCTATGTACCAAGACCCTCAGAATTCGAAACTTTTGCGAGCTAAGGATTGACGAAGTCTTGTGATTTCTAGCACGGGCCGAATATTCACAATGAACATTGAAAATCCCACAGAATTCAACATAGCGATTGATTGAGTGATTGGGCTGAAACACTCACGCTAAGAAACCGGCTACTGCGCAACATCCTAGGTATTGGAACTGTCGAAAGTCCGGCTTCTGAAGAAAATCTTAAGGGTACCCGAATAACATACAAGAAATTCAGCTTTCATACTGTAATGTAAATACGGTTATAATTTATTAAAGTTTTAAGGTTATGTGGCGAGGAGTTTCCACATTTTTGCTATCTATTACCTGCCAAAGCCACAGTGATCCTAAGCTCTTGGTAGCCAATCGTTCTCTTCCTATGATGGAGTCGTGCGCTGAGAAACTTTGCTTTTATAAAATAACGAAGGTATGGCATTCGCAAGCTCTTGCTCCATATTTTGAAATTCCTGTTTACAAAAATTTCATTTGCTTTGCACGGTGACATGTGTCTCGGTATCTTCAAGCAATCTCGAACAAATCTTTTTGGAGGTATATGTTGAACCGTTCAATATTCATTTGCCAAGATTAAAAATAGTGAGATTAACTTATAATTTTAAGAGTCAACAAAGTTAATGACATTTCTATATTAATCAATTAAAACTCAAATTAAACCATTTAATTGAAGTAAAATTACTTATCATGAGATCAAGCCCCATGCAAGATTTGATTATATAATTGAATAATAATTTGGGTGTGTATGAACGAGGAGACTCCAAAATTAACTTTTTGTCTTTTCTATATTTGATGAATGATCTGTTTTCTTAAATATCTGGTTACAGAAAATCCAAAAACAAAAAAATTTTAAATTTCTTCGAGAGTACTTGTCAGTCAGTAATATATTAATTTCTGATATCATAGATATGTTCACTACATTATTTTTTGTTTCAAAATATATAAATAAAAATTGAATATTCGAATAATTATCTCTTAGTAAGTTTTTACTTTTTCAAATATTTTTTTGACTTAGTTTTAGCCTAGCAGATAAAACCTTGAAACAATGACTATTGAATACTCGCCATAGTTTTCATATAAGAAAAACAATTCAGAAAGTGTTTTATCAAGATATTGAAAATAAGTTTTATTAAAGAAACATTACATTCAGAACATTCTTTAGTTCGTAGAGGAGTATTGTCATTTGAATTCTATGATAGCTAATATAAAAGAATATTTTTCAAAAAAATAATTGACAATGAATAACTTTTTTATCTTCTTCTTGAAATAACAAAACATCATTTATTGTACAAATCGGAAGCGTTTTTAGAGTTTCCCGCCTATGAAAATTGAATAAAAGGTTGGAAAACTTCACTGTTTGCTAAAAGACCTCTTGTAATTTACTGATAGAACGAGAGTGTAATATAATTTTTAAATACAAAAAAAATCATTCATTCTCGACACTTATCGGTTGTCATTCTCCTAAAATTCAAAAGTCACAAATTAAATTAATTAAGGTTTATCCAAGTTGTAATTTAATGTAATAACCTTTAAAGTAAAAAAAAGTTGAACAAGAACATTATATATTTATATTATCATGGATCCTGTTATTAATTTTCATCAAGTAATGGGTCACTCCATTCATAATATATTTTTATAAAACATTAATGTTCTAGTAACTACCTCCATTTCCATCTTCAAAATGAACTGACACACTAATCAAAAACAACCAAATGATTAACTTTTTAGCATAATGTCCATATGCAAACCTGATAGACAATTTACAAATTGTAATATCCAATGAATAAATGAAAAACTCACTTTTTTTCCTTTAAGCTTCACACTTCATCTGTCACATCTTTAATTGAATTTTCTTTCATCTATTGATTCTGTGGATCTGCCAATTCAATGTTTACTTCATTCTAAGAGGATTATTCAAATGGTAATGATAAAACTCTAAACTCAGAAATATTTAATCAGTCTTCTGAATCTACATGTTCTTTTTGAAACAAAACCATTTATCTTTCTACACATTTCCTATCTTTCTTACTTTTTGAATACTTTTGGTTGGTCAGTCAGAAGTTGCAATAGCAAATATCTTGATTGTTGAAATGGTGAGCAAATCCACTAGTGTGTGCAAACACAACATACATTTTTATCACACATATCTTACCCCAAATCATTCCATATAAATCGGTTTCATTCCTACAGGTTGAAATGTAGCACGTGAAACAAGTGAAAAATAAAACTTAGTTATTTAATTTACATAAGAATTAAAAGACATTATTTAGTAATAGTAACACGTATCTACAGAAAATATTTGGATTACTTTGACATTAAAAGAAAAAGTTATTTAGAAAAAATTAGTTGAATATTCATTTAATATGATCTGGAAGTGAACTAAAAATTTTTGAACTGTGAATTTGAACAATTGTAAAACTGGAACACCACTAACATGCTATAATGATTTTTTGAATAAAATCCATTTTCTTAAAGTCAATCAGAAGGAAAATTCATACTTTTTTTGACAAACCTCGTATATAACAAAAAATTTAATAACATATGATTACACTTAGGTTTTAATCCTTGCAGAACTTTTTATGAAGAATAACTTTTGTGGTTTCAACTTACTGTGATATAACATAGAAATATTCAACATTATATGTGGTCCTACTTGCGATCTTGTTTGGTTTCTGGCTTTTGTTTTGGATTCTAGAAATTTTTCACTTCTTGAATATGCCATGTATCCTTATGACCTAATATAAAATGAGCAGTTGCAGTGAACAAACAACAAACCAGAGGTCTGTGTGGTTTAGATAACTTCAGTAACCAGAAAGTTATGTTTTACTGGTATTGTATCCTGTTTCCAAATGGTGAGCAATGGATTGGCCATTTCGCAAAGTTAAATAAAATACCATTTCTGTCATAACTATCTATGCAACTTAATCAAAAAGCGGAAAGAGTAAATTTGTCTCCATATACAGTGTGACCCATTTAAAATGGAACCACCCCTGTAGAATGTGCATTTTTCAATCAATCGCAATTTTTTTTTATTGTTTTGTTTTTTTATTGTTCTACTTGGTGATGACTGTGTTGTC
>WOGN01008204.1:0-11427 GCA_015342105.1 Leptinotarsa texana
CTGCGAGCGCTTTCGACAGCTGGTCGTACTGTCATCTTCTTGGCACTCCTCAAACTGCAGTTTGAGAAAATGGAAATGAGGAAAAGGAAATGAGGAAAATACATTTTTTTTTATGGGATCAACCGTAAAAACCCTCAAGCGACTCAAAGTGAGATCGAGATAGATTCAGGGATGAGCAGACGGAGCATTTGTAGGGCAATGAAGAAATACAAATTTCACCCGTACCGTATTCAGATGTACCAGAAATTATATGAAATGGACTTCCATCGACGAATCAAGATTTTTCTTCGGGTTCTGGATAAGTTTAGAGAGGATGAACATTTTTTAGATTCAATGTTATTTTCAGATGAATCTACTTTTCATATCATGATCTCAGTGAACAGACACAACTTCCATTATTATAATGATGTGAATCCTCAGTTTTTCCGCAGTCTGGATCACCAGAATAGATGGTTAGTTAATGTGTGACTTGCCTCGATTTTTTCTTATGGGGATACTTGTAGAATGAGATTCACGATATTCTTTCAACCACACTGGAAAATATGAAGTTCCAAAGCTATCTTGATTCGAAGAATTCATTGAAATAACTATTCAGGTGAAGTAAAGGTAACCTCAATATGAAATGAAAGATAAGTGGATTTTATACCGGGTATTTTATTTGAAATGACAAAGTTATCTTTGTCTGAATTATTAAAAAATTACAATATTTTACGAACATTGTGTATGATATTAAGAAGCGGATTTTATCGAAATCAATACCCCTAAACCTCTTTTCTGGTAGGTCAGAATTTGTAGGGATGAGTTCTATACAAAACACAAGCACTACAGGAAACTCCTTGAGGAATTCACCTTCGGAAGTCACAGAGGCTGACAAAATTAGTGAATATCTTTTTTCAGTTACAAACTTCAACTTCATGTTCCAGCTATTGACGGTGCCGGGACAACTGTTTTTTGACGTATTGCCATCAAATATCAGAAAAACGTACATAAGGTATAGAAAGAATCCACGATTGTTCACCAAATGATGATTTGAAATTTTTGTGCCATGGAAAACTAAGGTAATGGAAATCATGGATACACATATATTACTTCCATGGTCTGTTGTATATCCAATAAGCTACAACTTCCGGGCCAAAAAAAGTTTATCGCTAGTTGAATCATTTCGTATAATGGTTATTAGCATCATAACTCATTGCTCCAAAAGCGCGACTCCAGTCCTATCCTATAATTAATCCATAAAAATGGTAATTTCGTTACCGTCGGTTGAAACCTACAGAACCGGAGTATCCTGGTTTGCCGCTAAATTCATATATTTACCATGGGCATTGTCGGGTGACAAAAATTTAATTGGTCACTATTGGTCGTTGCTTTTGATTTTTCTGCTCTGATGTCTTTATTTTACATTTCTTGTAGAAAAAGTATGGATGTTTTTGGTTGAACTCTATGCACTAATTTTATTTTTCGTATGACGTTTCGCTTACTCAAGGCCACCCTCATCAATTGTTTGTCTAATGCGGACTATAACTGAGTTGATTATATCTGAAATTTGATATATGGGTTATTATTACGAAGTGATAAATCGAATGAATGTTCAAAAATCATATCGAGATGCTATGAATTCAACTGGGAAATTCTTGATTCACCTACTATTTTGCCATGTCATATATTTTTCAAGAAGAAACCAGTTAAGTTGAAGCGTTGCCAGTTCCACGAACAAACAAACAATTCCATCATCAATTAGTCTTTTTGTTGCAGATCCTGGTGAATTAATAGTTAGAATATTATTCCTTGATGCCAGAGTTAATTTTCTGTTTTCCATCCAGCTTCCTGAATATTCATTTAACACAATTATTTCGAACAATGCTATGATGAAACAAAACTCTTTGCATAAACTTATTTCGACTCGGGAGCTTGTTTGAATCCTTGCTTGTTTTCCGCATCTTTCTTGAGGATTTGGGATTCGTAATCCAGTTTTTACAAACAACGAAAGTCCTTTGACAGTTCTTGAATTTATATTAAATATACTTTCGAATGCTAATGGAACGGACTTCATCCTTTCCACAAAGTATATTTAGCAAATGATGAGTATTTAGTTTGTTTGCTTTTGATTGTGTCCCTTTTTGATATTTCACAACGAAATATAAAAAACATGTTTTTTTTACACGCGTTCCGCTAAAACCGTAGTTTTCTACATTTCTTATACAGTGTGACTCACTTGAGATGTCATTTTCGAAAGCAGATATTTGATTTTTGATACAGGTATAAACCTTAAGCCCAGCCCACTGTGTTCCTGCGAAAGGAGCAAATTTTCGATATTTTACTTCGCGTTATTGATATCGAAATGAATTATTTGAAATAATTGCTTGGAAATCAATGTCAACCCTACATACCGAATTTCAACGCAAAATTCGAATTTCATATTTAAGTCCAATTTTCAACTGATGGTTCTAAATAAAAAGCTACGAAAATAATATTTTCTGTTTAATGTTGGAATAAGAATGAAAGAATGCATTCAAAACGAATAAGAATATTCGTTTTCGATACATTTATTTCATCGATTTTGACTATTTTATCACTACTGTAGCTTCTCATTGGGAACCATTAATTTAAAATCTTGACAGGATAGGACATGGACAGAGCATGGACAGAACATAAACAGGGCATGGACAGAGCAAGGACAGGACATAGACAAGGCATCGACTTGACATGGGCGAGATATGGACAGTACATGGACAGGACATGGACAGAACATGGACAGGACATGGACAGGACATGGACAGGACATGGACAGGCATGAACAGGACATGGACTGGACATGGACAGGATATGGACAGAATATAGACAGGGCATGGACAGGACATGGACAGAACGTGGACAGGCCATGGACAAAACATAAACAGGATACGAATAGGACATGACGGGACATGGATATGCCAGGAAATGTATTGGACATGGATAGGACGTCCCCAAGACATGGAAAGGACATAGAGAGGACATGACATGGACATGACAAGAACAGAGCATGGTCAAAATGTGAACAGGTCATGGACGAAACATATACAGAACAGGACTTGGATATGACAGGAAATGTATTGGACATGGACAGGCCGTAATCAAGATATGAATAAGACATGACAGAGAGAATATGAACAGGACATGGACAGGACATGTAATGAACATGAACAGCACATAGTCAGGCAATGGAGATAATACGGACAGGACATGAACAGTTCAAGTCAGGATATAGACAGGGGTGGTCAGGACATTGACAGGACATTGTAAGGACATAAACGGTCGTGATGAGGAGATTGACAGGACACGATATGGACAGGACAAGGACATTTGCAGGATAATGACAGGATATTGTCAGGATAGGAAATGGGCCGGACGTGGATGGTACATGGACAGTAAATAAACAAGACGTGTACAGGACATAGGCAGGATATCAACCGAACATGGACAGGATGAGGACCGGAGATGAACAGAATGTGTGGGTGGACACCCATTTCTTCATTATATTATTGAATTTACAGAGAATTGTTATCATTGATATTCTTCGTTTGTTTGAAGATGGTTGACAATGTTTCATGGTGAATTTCATTGGGTCGCACTCCCATTGTCTAATATGACATGATTTGTAATCTCTGAAATAGAGAATGAAAATTGAAATTGGTAACTGGAAATAAAGATCACATTGAGCAAAAAACCTCGGAAAGAAATTGAAATGAAATCAAAATCGAGCGAAAAATTAAAAATTGAACAATTGATATGAAATAAAAATTAAGAGATTTCGAGCGATATTTTGATTATTAGTATGCACAATCGTCTTCGGGTGATAACTTGACTTATTCCTCCCAGAGATGACTATTTATAGGTCATTCGAGTGCTTTCACATATCTCCTCTTTCCCCTCACCGCTTTACCGATTTTAGAGGGAGCTGACCGTTTGACGGAAGTTGATCGTGTTCCGCTTGATTGAAGATTTCCATATGTTGTATACTCTCAGCTAGGGACCACTTGACGTTATGTTGATGGGTCGAAACATGCTCTGCTATTTCCGATTTGCTGCTTTCTCCTCGATGTGTATGTTTTTTGTGCTCGGCGTTATACGTTATCCATACTTTAATGCAGTCGATTCCGGGATACTATTTTTTTTTGGAAATCAGGTTCCCTTATAGAGTCTTGACAGATAACGGGTCGAGTCGGTAAAGTTTTAAACATTATTAATATTCTTATTGGACACCTCCTATATTGGCACTCCATGGTATCCCAATTTCCTTTCAAATAAGATATGTCCTTTCTATACCTGAAGTTGAAAAATAAGGATTTCAGTTGAGTTGTTAAATTTGCGATGCTTCAGCATAGAAAAGACTTTGTTCATTATGCTTTGTCAAATAGGTGCTCTAATAAATAATAGTGAAAACGTATAATTGATATTTATTCATTGATACGCTCACATCTGGAAGATCGAAATAGAATGATTTTTCCGAATATTTCACGAATCTATGAATACATAGTTTGGAGTTTGTCGCAGAGAATTCATACGTGAGCTCCAGAGAAATTTTAACCAGTGTAGTGTCTATGAGAACAGAAATATCATCCAGTGCTTCATCAAAATTCGTATGACTATGACCAGCGTGAAATTGGCTTTCTTTTATGGGCAAACGACAAATAAAACTGGATAATTTCTTGACTATATGTTATCTACAGATCAAATCGCATTCCATAGTAATGACTTTGTTAATATGCACATTTTCCTTTATTTCGACAAGAAAATAGGCATGTCTGTCAATCCATGGTCATACAAAATACAGCGCTGTACCCTGTACATCTTTTTTGTCCTGGAATGTGTTGAACACACCTTGTATCTCTTGGAATCAAATTCTCCAGAGCAAATCTCCCAACCACTGTACGCAAACCAGTAATTGTGCAAAATTATTCATAAACTAGGTTTGTGTAGAAAATAGCTTTGAAGTTGTCTCTGCTCTATAAATTTACTAAAATAATTACCTGTGTGTCAGAGTTTAATTAGTTCGCTTCCGGTGTATGCCCTGCCTTCTTCATTCCAATCATTTTATATTTCCACGGCGCACAGAAATTGTGAAATGTTTCCGGATGGAATTGCAATGAAGGTACAGGTAGAAAATTTTTGAAGTCCAAAATAAAAAATAATCGAATTCCACCTCGAATTCAATTCAATTGAAGAATGATGAAGTCTCACTCTGAACGAATAGAATGAAAAATTGAAATGTATAGTTGAAAATAACAATGATATTGATCAATACAATATAATGAAGATAATAAGCAAACAATTGAACAACTAAAAATGTAACGAACATTTGAAAGATTCCAAACCAAATTATTTCACGACGTTTTGACTGTTAGTATTCACAATCATCTTCGAGTGATGACGTCATTCGAACGATTTCACCTATCCCCCCTTTCCTGTCTTCGCTAAAACAGTTTAGTGGGAGATGGCCGTTTTTTCACTTGATTGAAGGTTTTCATATGTTGCGTATCTTTACGCTAGCTTGGCTGAATGTGTCGTTGGACAACCTATATCTAGCTTCTTTGAACTTCCTATTGAACCAGTGTTCCCCCTTGTGGATAATGTCAGCTTGAGACTACTTGATGTTATGATGCTCTGTTAGTCCATATTTGCTGGTTCCTCCTCGTTTGTGGCCTCTCAGTTCCACTGATATGAGATTTGCCTCACTCACAGGGTATCCGGTAAATACAATTCTTGGAATCGCAGTCCGCG
This sequence comes from Leptinotarsa texana, assembly GCA_015342105.1. NCBI lineage: Eukaryota > Metazoa > Arthropoda > Insecta > Coleoptera > Chrysomelidae > Leptinotarsa > Leptinotarsa texana. The sequence continues at coordinate 5,761 of WOGN01008204.1, forward strand.
TTTGGTGGCCAGGTGTTCGTTAGGCTGCTACAGATGGTGATTCCGGATTTGAATCAGCTTCTGATGTTGTACTTGAACACATTTCTTTTTATCCTCACTGAGAATTGTCTGACCTTAAGAAGGGTATGCACTGGTTTTGACAACTTTCCTTCCTTGTGGGGATCTTGCTGTCTTCTACTCAAAATCTGTTTCTCCATCACTTAGGAGTAACCATCCCGTTGAAGGTCATTTTTGAAGATGCCTAGTCCCTCCTCGAGACCTTCCTTTGTATTACAGAGTCCGAAAGCACGGTCTGATAGAGTCTTGTAGACTCCTCTCTCAGTCGATTGGTGATGTTTGGATTCCTGGTTCACCTATTATTTCGTGTGAGTAGATTTTCGCTATTCAGTGTTTCCCACCTAGTGTTGGTCCTCTTCCTTGATACGTCTAAGAATAGCAATTCGTCTTGGATTTTCTCCTTCTTATAAAGTTGATGGAAGGTCTTACTCTGTTGATGTGCTTCATAAAGGTGTCTAATTCAGCATTCCCATGGTTCTGTACTATGAAGGTGTCGTCAACCATTGGCAGTTTCTTGCAAAAGCATTCATACTTCAGGTGGAAATAGCAGTTTCTCACACATCATCCTAGTTAGTTCATGATCACTTCTATAGGCGAGTTCGGTCTATCTTCCAGGCTTTCCACGTCAAAACTGGCCAATTGATCAACACATCAATCATTCAAAGAACCATGCATGGGATGAAAAACACTAATAACAGTCGTTGAATTTTTCATTTCTACCATTTCACTTATTCAGTTCTCTATTTAATTTGATTCATTCATTACGTATCGCTTGTTCGTAAACTCTAACGCTTTTTTTTAACGATTCTGAAGTTGTCTGTTATCTATTATTGCTCCACTTTCAGTGAGTAAAATGGATTATTGGAACTTCTGCTATCCTCAGCTGTACAAAAACATTCTTTATCGAACAAGTACGGAGAGTGGCTGTATAAAGGCACGTTCTTCCAATATAGCCAATGTTCAACATGTATTCCTAAATGTCCGTGTCGACTGAAATATATTTAGAGAAATGCAAGGACGTATTTTTTGTGTAAACAGGGTCATCCAAGTAGATAGGTGGGAACCTGAAGTTATAAAAGAGGGTAATTATTTTGAGTTCGAAGATCCAGATACTTGACTTATCTTGTTTTGACAAGCTCATTGATCTCAGGTATTATATTCCTTGTAATTATTTTGAGAACTGATTTGGAGATGTTCATTCGTAAGTCTTTTGCGATGTTTGTTCTTATCCATTTTCATGGCGGAAAACATAAATAGGTACCAACAAACATGCACATAATTCGTACCGCATGCCTTTTCAATTCCGGGAAGTTATAAAAACCCTTTGAGTATAGTTTATAAAGTGTAAGAATCTCAATCTCTTTGAATTTTCCTTTCAAAATACTGCCCATTTGAAGATCTATCAACTCCCTTTGCAAATTTACTGTTGCTTGTGAAGCTTCAAAATTGAATGGATTGTTGGAAATTAGGGATTCCATTTTATTCATTTTGTGGAAGTCTTCGAAACGATTGTTGAATTACCTGATCAGGTTTTGCAAACTTTCAGAATATGTATCCAATTCCTTTTGTTACACTATATCAAATGATTTCGAATGAGGGGAAATGATCCAAAGTTCAAATTTCCACCTGATTTTCTCACAACCGCAACTTCGTTTCAAAGGCTTGAACGCATGAATACATTTGAGTGACAATGAGATTTTAACCTTGTATCTTCTTCATTGGGCAGCATCGACTGCTAGGTTGATTAGCTGCTACTTCTTAGTTGGAAACGTCAATCCTTAGTTACATTCATTGGTAGAGGTTACCCCGTTACTTTATATTCAGATCAGTCAAGTGTTTATTCGTATCTACCAGAAAGGAACAATCAACTCACTAGCCATTGTCATAATCAATCGAGTTGCCTTTCCAAAACTACTCCCCGACTAAGTCAACGAACATAAAGGACAGCGGTCCTTTATTACACTGAACCGTCGGTTATTTAGTCTTCTGCCCCTTATAAAATTTACTATTTTGATCATAGGTTGTTAATTTTCAAATATTTGAATGCCACGATTCCCGATGAATTATACAGTGAAATCTCACAAAATTCCTTTATCTTTCATTTGCCAGCCATTGCAGGAGCGCCATTCGTAGTTGAGCTGCATAGTTTATCAAAGTCGAGTTCATATTCTTCTATTGAATACCCAATTTCAGAATTAATATTACCTCTGACAATGGAGGGCTCTGTCAGAGGTGACCAACTCTTTTCTTACTAATCGTGGGAACACACATGAATGAAGCAAAAACACAAACAGAAACAACGAAAACAAAAACCATTCCCGAGGTTGGACTGGAGTGCTCACCTCAATTTAAGGCGGTGACTGGGGATGAAATGTTCACCCCAATCTACCGCTCGGAATGAGGCTGGACATAGCAGATCACCTCCAACACCCAAAGAAGTTCTCTCATAGTATCTCCTCCCAGTACTTGCTTGTATATCTCTTCGAGAGTACCTCATAGAGCCTTGGAGGTACTTGAGTTTATTCGACCTTCTCACATTTCATCTTCCACGAGTCTTTTTTATTCACTCAGAAAACTTCCTTGCATTTCCAAAACTGTCTCTAGATTATCGTCTCATTACTGCCACTTGTACATTTTACCAAAAACATCCCTGTTTGATTGCTTGTTAACTGCGAACAATTCCCGTTTTATGTAGAGATAATAGCTTTTAGTAATTGATCTGCCGACTACTTTGAGTATATATACTCTTTTATTCCGAAATTAATTCGGTCTCAGCACATTTCCGGATCCTTCCCATAAGCTCCACATCTGGTTTAATGATCAATATACGAAATCTTTCGATATCATGATTTATATATATATTTGATCCGAACAGCTCTTCCCAACTGATCCTTTCCATCAGGAACACAGGAACTTTCGGGCGGGAGGCAAAGCAATCTTGCTCGAAGCAATGCTGCCATCCCCTGGTTTTTCATCCTATTTCTATTTCTTGTCTTTCATTAGTCATCTCTTCGGAAGATCTCGGATTTTTCAGCCTAACATACATTGCCTTCTTTATGTGGTTAATTGGTTGAATTATCACAAAAAGACAAAAATAATGATAATGAAGGTATTTATTTTCCATTATAATAAACTAAAACGAAATACAAAAAATCAATATGGTGGGAAAAGACCAGAGATCAAATTAGCTGCTGGAAGCACATGGATCTGCTTTTATCATGTAGAACTGTAGTTTATGAAATACTCACCTCTCGAATAGGTGTCACATCCATTATGAGCTGTGATATGATCAGCGGGCCTCAATAGCTCTTTATATTGACTACTGTCCTTTTCTGTCAATTTTGGCGATTTAAATCCTGAAGAACTACTTTTTGCAAAAACTTGTTCTGTGAGTTTTTTAAGTAGACTGAATTTGCCACAATATATATCAGAACTGTCACTGTAGACCCAATAGTTCCCAAGATTAAGCCTTCCAAATTTACAAATTTTTTTCGAAGTTCGCAGTTTTTTGCGATTCTGTCTTTCTGATTAATTTGATTTTGACTCTGATTATACCATCCAAGCTTCTATTGATGGGATGTTAACAAAAATGAGAAGTGTGAACGATAATGTTTGAGGGTGAAGAATGAACTAGAAAGACATTGAAATAAACAACTCAATGAGGAAGGAGAGAAACGTAGAAGAATTGACAAAGTCTTATGTAACGGAATACATGTTTTGAAAATAAAAGTCACTTTTGAAATAGTATCCTTGTAACTAGCTGAGAATCCATGCGTTGACAATAACCCAACTAGGTGTTTTGACCGGAAATTGTGATATTAGAATGCACCAATCCCATGCAGTAAACAAGAGATAATAGCAACGCACTTCTTTCTATAGGAATCCAAGCAGCTTCGTTTGTCTTTCAAAATTACCGTTTCAAGCAACAGTTTCAAATAATCATCTCTCGTAGTCTTTCTGCTTGAGGATCTGAACCTCTACTGTCATACCATGTAGCGGTGAGATTTTGTGACCTGTGTTTTTGAAACAAACAGTCGTTTGAGTTTTGACTGTTCGTAGTTGAGGTCGTTCTCCTTCTATCTGGTCCATGAGTTCATCTAGAGGGAACTGACACTCCTCAGCGTTCTCTTCCAGAAATGAATAAATATTTTCCATGATATTATCAACTTTAGGATGCTGACGAATTCCCCTGCACTTTCCTGTTGGTAGAGCTTTGTTTGGCAAAACCGATGATATCTGGCATCAAGGGCTACCAAATCTGTTTTCTCAGATATACGCTCTTTTATTTTAAGAGCCCATTCACCACCACGTTTCTCAGCTGCTTTCAAGATTGTCGCACTGAGAGAAAACTTTACGGCAGTAATGACATTGCTCCATTTTTCTGGCTTCTTCTTCCTTTCTGCCATAAGGAACTCTTCAGTTATTTTGTATCTACATAGACAATAGTGTTCTCCCAAATTGAACTGCTCAGAGAATGATCTCGTGGGCCTTAACGGTGTGATATTCGATTTTCCACTACTAACAGCTGCTTCGATCAATTTCGGATTGTTGTATTTCATCTGACAAGCACTGTGCACATATATCTTCATTTACTTCCTGGTCGGTCGGTAGCCAAGCGGTTCGGCGTGGGTGCTTTGTTCACACACTCGAATTGATTGCCGTGTTGGTCGGTGGTTCAAGCCCTAGTCTGAACGATCGATCTACACTTGCTATCGTCCAACCCGTGTTAGGAATCACACGTTAAAAGGTTAGACCTCGTTAATCCTTAGCTCGCACAAGTTTCGACTTTTGAGGGTTATCGAGTTCCGAGTATCATTTCCAGACTTTTTGTTCGAACGACACGACTAACCCAGAGCCTGGCTGAACCAAATTCGATTAGTAAACAACACGAATATTTCTCCAGCAGAATTTCCAGGCCTATTTGTAACAACATATAACTTGTTGAGATGCGAATCGTGGTCGGAATAAATAATAAAGTCTACTCCCGTGTAGATGAGTGAGTTGTTCCCATTGAATAATTCATAAAGAGAAAATAGCTCCAAGTTATTTCAGTAAAGTTAGCACTGGCTTAGAAGCCGCACTATTACATTTACTAGAACATTCGCCGTTTTATACGATCGTAAATTGCGTGTTTTAGATTTTAATCTGGTAATGCGCCAAAAAACACCGCGTGTGCTTTTATTACGGCAGAAGGGGCTCAATAATAGTGAGAAATGTCCCCTAAATGAAATTAGCCACCACAAAATTACCAAGTTGATGGAAATGGTTCATGAGAGATGAAAAATTTATTCATACGAGTGCAAAACGCATATTGATCCGAGCAAAAACGTGTTTCCAAAGCGTGGCAAACGAAATTTTTCAATAATAATAATAATAATTACCCCCCGAAACCGCAGGCACAAGGTCACCCATCTGTTTTATATGGATGATCTTAAACTTTATGTCTCTGAAGAGAAGGATCTCCATCAGTCCTTGAGGGTGGTGGAAGAGTACACGCATGATATCGTTATGAAATTCGGGATAGACAAATGTGCAATAGTCCATCTCAAAAGAGGACGATGCGGGGACTACGGAGAGGATGTGCAGCTCGTAGATGGAAGCATCCTACAC
>WOGN01008205.1:0-11426 GCA_015342105.1 Leptinotarsa texana
TGCAATTTTGGCAGTCATCTTTAGTGGCGTGATCGAAGCACTCTTCTTGACGTGTCAACTGAATTGTCCACTGTCAACTTCTGTTGACACGCCAGGAAGAGTACTTCGACCACGTGTCAACGTCAGAAGAGTACTTCGATCACGTCACTGAAGATGACTGCCGCAGTTGCAGTTGGAACGTTTGGGGATTATAACCAAAGACGACCACGGCAAAATCCGAAAGCCAATCAAAACATTAACGCCAGCCGACAAAGCCTACATTCTTGAATGTACTTCCTCAAAATACGTTGAAAAAAATTTTTCTGTTGAAACCTCTGTCGAAATATGGACCAATCGAAAAACACCGACATGCGTTCCAGACCAGTTCAGCATCATCAGACGATGAATAATGATGATAACTTAGAGTAACGAAACGCACGTTAAGAGATAAGTTTCCAGTAGATGTGAAGAAGGCACTGAAAAGATACTAACGAAATAATACAGAATCTAGCAATATTTTCCCTTGAAGCGTAGTCCTAGTAATCCGATCCAATATTATCCAATAGTAGTTTAAAAAGTCGCTACCAACTTGGTGGCTGGAAACATGCTATGAAAAAACCAAGTTCCTACCGATTATGTCAACTCTTGTGTTCAGATAATCATTATTTGTCAAAGATAGCAAAAAATAATTTTCGCGCCATTCTAATTTTTCAAAAATGAAGCTGTAAAAACAATTTGTTATGTATACAAAACAAATGACGTCAAACTTAGGAAAAACTCAATTATAAGACAGTTTTTTAATTTATGCTATTGCTGTGTGATTTATTATTAAACGCCGTTCGAAGTTCGAACATGAACTAAGGTTGATATAAAATGAATTATCTTCATGAAAATGCCATTTTTGTTACGGAATAAATAACATTCAATCAATATAATTCAAAACCATGAAAGTCAATAACTTTTTAAATGGGTTTCAGAGGTATTTATCCAACGGCATCCTTCAGAACATGAACTCAAGATCAACGAGGCCTTTTCTTCGGACGTGTGGTTCCTAGCACATCAATGAAGATACTGCAAGTGGAATCACATACCTCAAAACGTTCTTAGACACAAAAAATAATACGACTTCTCTGGCAACAATGACTGAACTCTTTTGCAATTCTTTCCAAATGTACAAAGATAACAAAAAAAACAAAGAACTGAACGTACAGAACAAATAATAATATGATTATTTGATTGAAAACAATAAATATTAATCTTCAGTGTCGGATAGATTCGGAGTATACAAGTTGACTTGTGGTTCTTGTGCAAAACTTCATATCGGACAAACCGGAAAAAAAAATTACAAAAGAATAAAGGAACATGGAAGTAGTTATTGAATTGACCAATTCAAAATTTGCGAATCATCTTTTAACAGAGGGGCACGAGTTCAATCATAACCATGTTGAATTGCATTTGAAGGAGAAAGGTTTAAAACTAAATTTTTTGGAAATTTTAGAAATCATTAGATGTAAAACTTCAGAATTATTGATCAATTGAATATAGTTTGGCAGTTAGGGTATATTCCAAAAGTAGGTAAAATACTCAGGTAAAAACTGTATTCATTATTCTCCAGTTCTATGAGTTGTACTTGAAAAGGTAATGTATTCATCATGTAGAAATTTGACAAGTAGTATCAGTCACAATGACTCAAATTACTATGAAAGTACGACAGAATTTGTTCAAACAGTATTGTGACGCCTGAAGATACTATTGTATAGCGAAACACGTATCGTGATTTTGTAAACTTCTATGTGGACATCAAGTATTGGTTAGCTCTAGAATATTTTTCAAGTTACTCAATTCAATTCCATAAATTAAATAAAAAATTGAAATATGGATTATAGAGAATCCAAGAAGGATAGCAAATGAAATAGATTTAAAACATAGTTAATAAAATTGAATTTGATAGTTCCATTTCGAGTCTACTCTTGTAATGGTGCTGAAATAATTTCGAAAATTCTGAACACATCCGAAATATTAGAATATTCAATACTCACGAACGAGCGATGGAATTATGGGTTATCGCTTTCGTTCATTCATTTAGTAAAGATTTGTAATTATTATCATTGTGTTCAATTTGTCTCAGTGGTGGGGAATTTGCTTCATTCATTCCATCAACCACTGTGTGAACAGGTGGTTCTAACCGCAAGGCCGGACGATAGATTTTCACTTCCTATCGTCCAACCCGTGTTAGGAATCACACGTTTAAATATGAGACCTCGTTAGTCCTTAGTTTGCATTTTTGCAAACTAAGTAGTTGTCGTTCGTATGAGGAAACAGCAGGTCAACAGAAAAACAGATTTTTTTCAACTATTCATTATTTTGATGAATTCCTTGGATGAATGAATTATCATTATTAAATAATTATTATTATTATAAATGAATGCAGTGGAATTTGCAAGGTTGAAGGGTTCAGCATGCCGCAGTGCATCGGAATGAATCATTCGAAAAACAAATTCCCATAGAAATAAATTCCCCTTCAATCGAACAAAAAAAAGCGCATCATCACTCGCAGTTATTCACATCCTAGTCTGTTTCTGAAACGGTCTTCTCTGCAAGAGGTGAGAACGTTATTAATGAACAGTCTTCCGACTTCCAAGTTCTCAGAAATTAATAAACGACTCTGTATTAGCTGTTATGAGCAACAGACAGGCTCGATTCGTCATTATTTTCCGCTACATTTAACACATACTTCATGCCCGCTCGTTTTATTCAATCGAAACTTTTCCCGCGAATGCTCTACTCGCTCTGCTAGAATCGATTCTTGCTTTTCTATGAACCCTTGGAGGGTAAATTTTGCTTGAAATTGCATTTTCAGACGGTAAATAGAACTTATGGACCTGGTTTATACCATTTGTCTCGCATACCGGGAGCCAATGAAATCATTGTACGGGGCATCGTTCAGTTGTTTCTCTGGTAAGAAAATCGAACGTTGGGATAAACGTATAGTTCTTTGGAACCGATATTTCTAATGGTAAATCGATTAGAAACCTATAGATACACCGTCCCATCACATGTTGAACATTAATAGCATAAACCATGATAATGATTATACTATTTCTACATTTCAAATTTCATCCAAGAAGTTTTTCACTACACGATGGCATTATCAGTGGAACTGGTACATCAAACTATTCTGCAATGAATTTTATGCAACAGGAAGTGGTAACATGGTTTCAAAACTTTATCAGATTTATAGAAGAGATTATTATTTAGGAAATCAAGGTTTTGGCTTACTTCTTTTTCCATCTTCATACGAAAAAAAATTCACAGGTAGAATTTCACTCAAATGGAACACTGTCTGGGTGACACATTATAAGATGAAGATAAAATTACGACTTTATGTCACAGTTCACATCACTGTGGACAGCACAAACATGGGTTGAATTTTGTAGTACATCATCTTTTGACGTTTCCTGTCACTCAGTTACGGTTTCTCGAGTCATACACTACAGAGCCTTTCAGGAAATCCAAAGGATACATCGAGAATTCGTAAAAGTCTAGAAGTTACGAAATCGAATGTAAGGCATGCGATGCAAAATATTATGGACAGACAAAAAGATCTATTAAAATAAGATATTAGGGACACTTAGCACATATGAAATATGGAAGTCCAGAAAAAGCAGCAGTCGCCCATCATGTTTCGCAATAAAACCATTTCATAGATTTGAGTTTATTAAGATTTGACGAGTTGACAACAAAGGCATCTAGATGCCTATAAGAGCTCATAAATAAGTTATAAATGAATAAATAATTCATAATACAATGAATAACGATGATGGACCAATATCTAGTAGTTTACTATACAGTGTGTAAAAGACAAGTGGAATAAATTCATTATTTCGGTTACGGTACATACTTTAACAAAATCCTGAAACACTTCAAATTTGAATTATAATTCGACATACTTCAATGGAGAAATGCTATCATCCTCATCGAATGGCAGGTACAACCCCCAATTTTTTAACTGGGAAGTATAGGCTTGTGATACGTTTGAAAGGTCTCTTCAATCTCTATTCAGAAATGTTATCGCTTTCAAGTTTATTGCAAGAATTAAGATTAAATAAATCAAAATCATGTGGTTACCGAAATTCGATAAAATAGACTCAAAACTTATTACAATATACTCAAAACTTATTTCATGTTCTTTAAAAAAATGTAAATATTTTCCGTGGCAACGTTAGTTTAAAACGTCTTATCAACTTGTTTTGTATGTTACAACATTAGTTGTCAGTATTTCAATATAAGTTTATAGTTCATTAACTTCAAGTCTAATAAATGGTTAGATTAACAGAAATACATGGAATAAGAGTTTTATAAATGATTGGTTACGGAGATGAAACCCGAACACAACAGGAAGTTGCGCACCTATTTCATGAGAAATTTCCTAATTCACCACCCATATCTCAAGGAATAATAAGCAAATAGAGAAGCAGTTTCGCGAACTTGGTCATCTGGGGCTGATGAGGAAAGCAGTTGCCAATGCAATGAGTGATGAACTCAAATTAGATGTGATGCTTGGGTTTGAAGAATACTCACATACATCGAGTAGACAGGGATCCACTACATTCAATGGTAGTAACCATACATCGATAGACATCGACAGACATATTGAAAGAAAATAAAATGCATTCCTATAAAATGATACCTACATTTTATACCTACAACATGATGGAACATGTCCATAACATATCATCCAATTAGAAGACGTTATGTTTTCTGAAGAGTGTACTTTGTATCTCAACGGTCATGCTTATCGGCAAAATTGCCGCTACTGGTCCACGGAAAGTCCTCACTGGATGAGAGAAGAACACACACAATACCGTCGAAAGGTTAATATTAGGGCAGGGATTGTAGAAAACCATGTCGTTAGTACGTACCTTTTTCATTGAGGGCAACTTGAATGGTGATGATTATTCGGCACTACTTCAAAATGATGTCATTCCAAGCTTACCAAATTTATATTCTCATCCAGGGAACCCTCAAGTTCCAGTGAATACGATATGGTTTCAGCAGGATGGAGCACCACTACATTACGAAGTTAATGACCGGCAATACTTCGATACAACATTTCCCAATCGGTGGATAGGGAGGCGAGGATCGATGGCCAGCGCGATCACCTGATCTTCCATCATTAGATTTTTTCCTGACATATGTAAAGAGCAATGTGTACGGAAGTAAATATTCAGATTGGAATGACTTGAAAATACGAATAACGATTGCAATTAGGTCGGATACGCCTGATAAATTAACTATGTTTTATTTGAGATTATGATGGTACAAAATTGTACAATGACTTTCCAGGTGAATATTCTGAACATCTACTTCGATAACATCTATAGTTCTTTTTCGTATTCTACATTTCATTAAGTTGTGCATTAGATTTCAGTTTTTTAGAGTATTTTATCGAATTTCGGTAGGCACATGATTTTAATTCATTTCATCCTAATTGTTGGAATAAACTTGAAAGCGAGATCATTTCTGTGAATAGAGAATAAAAATACCTTTCAACTGATATGTCACAAACCTGTACTTCCTATATGTATATGATGGAATTGACCGATACTTGATGAAAATCCATAAATAACGTATTCTAAAAACACTTTATTCTGTGATTTTCACTAGACAGTTTTAGAAAAACGGAACACGTGTTTCGCCATACAATAGCTTCCTCGGGCGTGTCTTAATAACGTCTTAATATTAATGTCTTAATATTAAGACACACTCGAGAAAGCCATTGTATGGCAAAACAAGTGTTGCATTTTTGTTAGTGTCTAGTGGAAATCACACAATAAAGTATTTTTAGAATACGCTCTATACTTCCTAATTAAAAAATTGAGAATTGTACCTGTCATTCGAAGGGGGGTGAAGGTGGATGTGGCATTTTTACGTTGAATGATGTCAAATTATAATTAATATTTGAGATGTTTCGGGATTTTTTCAAATATGTACAGTAACCGAAATAATGAATTCATTCCATTTGGCTTTTACACACTGTATAGCTGGCTGAAATAATTATTTTTAGTTATCAGATTTACCTGATAACTAGTAGCTTAGGCAACCTTCTAAAATTAATTTCAAGACAATTGAAACACAGTTGCCTAGCAGAGGTATCTATAATATACATAAGGACAACACTATATGTAAATTTCAATATTTCTCTTGAAAATGATCACTTGGTGATTGAAGCACGTGTCGAGTTGGTAATATTTATGTCGAGTGAGTTTATTCTACTCATGTAATCGATGATAATACATAATGATATTCATTCGCTTATTTACTAAAACTCCATCCAGAGAAATTTTGTTCATATTGAAAGGGTATAATTTTAGGACAGAATAATTTTTGGGAAAGAAAGGTTTTTGCTTCTTATTTCTCTATGTTGGTACAAAAAAATGTAGGAATATTTCTGTGAATGATTCAATTCCATAACGAATATGTGTAATACAAATTGAACAGAACAGTGTTTTATGTATTATTCAGTGTCCATTCAAAAATATCTGTTTCGATTTGTTTTTTCATGTAAATCAATGTTTATATGAAAGTAGCTGTTTCGAAAGGGCTTTTTCTTCCAGTTTGTGTCTGAAAGATACTTCACTGATCAACACATCTTTATATAGAATTAATTTTTTGAAAATGATTGCTTCCTGTCTTTCTTCGGAAGATTTCCACCTTTTTTAGTATGGAGATAGAGAAGTAGAATGCCAAAACCTTTCAATCATAATCACATGATATATAAGTCGTTTCATAAGGAATCAAAAGAAATGGTCGTTTTTACATTTGGGACATGATGTTTTAAGTATTGCCCCAAAATAACAGCATTTTGGTCAAATAATTGATTTCTAATTTGTAATTATTGTCATGAGCGGTAATGAATTTCGTTCTTCAATATTTGTTTTGGAACAAACTGTCATAAATACATGATTTATGAAATGTTTCAATATCAGATTGACAGCTCTTTTTTGCATTCTCGAAATGATGTCTTCAATATACATATAGAGGAAATAGCTGTAGTTCGGACTATCGTTAACTTACATCTCCATATATTTATTTGTTTTCTGTTTGTAACGATACGAAAAGAAAACAATATATTTATAACGTTTTTGATTCACCGACAGACCAACATTAATTATGATCATTTATGACTTTTTTGTGTTACTAAATATGTCCATCACCAAATCCAATAATGGGATCTTTTAATAAAAACAAATAAAAACAGAAAACTACTTTAGTTGGCCCCCCGCTTCTCACGGGGAAGCTTCTTCAGGGCCTATAATCCATTGTGTTATGGATTTTTTTCTTTGAATAAAAATGAAATATACTTGCAATGAAAATAAGTATAAAACTATAAATTGAACTCATAAATCCATAAAAAAAGTAAAACCATCTGTATGAAATTTTTTGTTTGACAAAAGTCGTACCTTCATAGAAATGTAATTTTTCAATGAATCATGCTGATTTGATTGGATAATCATCAATGCTGAAAAGATAGTTATTGGTTGATGCGATTTTTCATGAATATTATTATTTTTGTGTAGTTTCAGTGACTTACTATATAAATATGTTGCTGAGATTCTCAATGTCAGTTTTTTTATTGATACGATTAGAAGACACATTGATTTCGACCATTTCAAAAAAGTCATTTGGGAATATTTTTTCTGTACGTGAAACTTTTCAAAAAGTGTTGTGCCAATGCACATGATTTCCCACTGACTTCTACATTACTTCCATGTGACATTATCCTATCATTTAGAATTCTGGCTGCAGTTCCGAAATAATTCAAAATACAATTGTTACAAGGAATTTTTATAAATTACATTAGACTTTTTTATGATATCCGTTTCGTCTTCCAATTTAGTATTCAAATTCTTCATAGTATATAGAATATTTTGTTAATCGTGAAAAAGTTTTATGATACTTGATAGATCAATTATCGTTCCATATATTGAAATTCGTATTACGGCTAGTTTTGAAAATTATTTCATTGAATTGTCGATTGATCTGTATCTGTTTAGTAGGGAGGGTGAGTGTAAGCCCACAGCACTTAGGCCTCTAGTTACCCATTGTACATCCTACCGAGGAGTTGTCATCCTAGGTCATCTCCATCCTGTCCTTTCTAGGAAGGTGGGCAGGTCATTGGAAGACATCTCCTTTACATCAGCAGGTGTATGCCAAGACTCGCCGAACACACACTCTCATATTGACGATAACTCCGGGCACTCGCATAGAGCATGCCTGACAGTTTCATCTTCCTGTACACACATCTTGCATAGAGGTGCGTCCACTAGCCCCATATTATGGAAGTGTTTCCTCAGCTGACAGTGGCCAGTCAGAAATCCTTCTATTAATCGTGGTCATCGCCAAATATTTCTTCGGAGCCTGCTTTCCAGGGTCGCCCAAGGTTATCCTGGCAAGATTGCATCCTTTGATTCCATTCCATCTCTTTAGGGATTGGAAATGAGTATAACATTTGGCTAGTTCCGCAATTTTCGAAGTCATCAGGCTGCAGATACCACTGGATCCTAAAATTCTTAGTCCAGTCGCTTCCTTGGTTGAAGAGTCGGCAATGCGATTACCTTTACTTCTGTCGTGTCCTTTGACCCACCTCAAGATAATTTTATTATCTACCGATGCTTTGGCTAAATCTTGGTGACACCCTAGTACTAGCCCTAACGTTATACGCTAAAAGGGCTTGTCTACTGTCAGCGCAGATTTTTATATTTTTGCCAGAAATTCCTTTCCTGGTTATTTCTTTTGTGGCAATTGGGACACCAACCAGTCTTGTTTGGACCACGCTGGTATTTTTCCCATTCTCCAGTCCTTAGGCTTAGTGATCTGAAGTACACTCCACATCCTGGGCCTTCTTTGGTTTTTGAGCCTTCTGTATATATGCGTATTGCATTTGTAGTATCTGACTCTGTGTTCTAGTTTATTTGTATTTTGTAGGGTTTATTAAACACAAACCTGGGTTCAACTGTCTGTAGCAGAGGTTGCGTAGTAAGTGCTTTCCGCCATAGGTCCAGCCTCAATTGACCCATTCCTACTTCGAGGTTTACACCAGCCATGCGCAATAGACGATTGTTATATCTCTGATTTTTTTTTGCTCAAGGGAAAGGTGTACTGATTTTTCTATTCTATCTTTCACAAAACATCAATGAGAATCTATTCAATAATCTGTACATATATTAAGTGTCGAATGATAGATTGACACATTGATTTTCAGCACCAATATGCTGTGGCACAAAAATTTTTCATAAAATAAGAGAAAAATAAATAGAGGCCATCAATTCAGTTTGGAGTTACACTCTTCTAGTCAAAACAATCTCCTAGTCTTCTCTTTTATGGACGCCTCCAACAACTGGAAATGAAACTGATGCGCGTGGCCTTTGATTAGGAAAATAAACAAAATGCACCTCACCACCGCCACTGTCTATCCGTCCAAGGCCACGTGAAAGCGTCAAAAGAAGAGGCGTGTGTTTATTCGGGGGATGGGAATGGGCACCCAACTCTACGAGGAAATGAAGCATTCCTTTACAGTGACCTCACACCGGTCGTAAAGTCCACTTTATGATGATAATTACCTTTGCTGGTGCGGTGGTCAGGTCGCACTCCGTGTACACCGGAGTAAATCTGGGGAAATTTTACGACCGTTTCGGGATTATTTATTGTGGGAAAAGTTTGCGGAAGAGTAATGAGACATATGCATTCTGGGATGGTTTCCTAGAAGTACGTTGGGAATCAAACTTTATTCTCGTCTCTCAAGGAAAATAATTATAGAAATTAACACTGATATATTAATGATATAATGAAAGGGTCTTCCAACAGGGACTTCCGAACTCTGATAATCAATGAAGGCCATCATGTTAGAGCTACATCTGTCAAATTAGTTGTCATTTATTCAGTCTGTTATGCCAAATCACCATAGAAAGATTTAGCATTCAACAACACGTGCCAATAATAAAACTGTATTACAGTTCTGTTCGAGCAACGTACCGCTCGCTTGGCCAATTTCACAGTCGTCATAATCTTCCTGTCGGGAGGACTATTCGCAATGTGGCGGATGATTATGAGTCCACTGGTTCGGTAAACGATCGACCAACACCCGTACGTCGACGAAACGCAAGATATGCCAATAACATCGCCGCTGTCTGCGAGAGTGTGCAAGAAAATCTGTAGCAGTCGATTTCGCGTCTCTAACAAGAACTCGGCTTTTCGCAGACGAATTTTGCGTCATGACTTGGGCCTGCAACCGTACAAAATTCAACTGACCCAGAAACGGAAAGTAAACGATCAAAGACAATGACGAGTGTTCACTGAATGGGCTCTGGAGCAGTTGGCAACTGAACCTAATTTTCATCGAAAAATCATCTTCAACGATGAGGCCCATTTCTGGATGAATGGGTACGTGATCAAACAAGAGCATCCCGAAAAAGTCATTGTTTGTTGTGGATTTTGAGTTGGCGGCGTCGTCGGTCCATATTTCATTCAGAACGACTTTTTCTGTGGTTTCAATAGGACGTCGCTACATGCACCACAACTCAAACCATATTGGATATTTTGAAGATTAAATCCATTTGGAAAAACGTTCTCAGGAAATTCCACATAAAGGCAGTTCTTCAGATGTAATTCGAGGTGTACTGAGTTGAACCTTAAAACTATGAGCAGCTACAGTCCGTCCCTCATTTCTGATATGTACCGCTATTGGTGGAATCAAATGTGCCAAGACACTTGAACACTTTCCGTGAAAGTATCTATAGAAGAGGTACAAATCTCCAACCTTTCTTCGATGTTAGAGGCAATCAAGGTTGCACGTGAGGTTCGCGTCTCCAATAAGGCGGATGGCTCTTTTCTGGATGGAATACAGCAACTTTAGGGTATGTTTGGGGGTAGAGCTCCGTACAGAAAAATACTCCAAAGACGGTCTGATCTGAGCTATATATTTATTGAATTAGGATTCCCTAATATACAGATTGGCTAACTTAAAATATAATGTAATCAACAAAATTTATATAAATATTACAACATTATATACATACATAATTTGAAGTAAATAAAAGGAATTTTTCAATTTCCATCATGAATATATTTTAATAATTCGATTTTAAAAATCTTCAATGATAGAGTAGATTTAATTGAATCTGGTAAAAAATTGAATTGGACAAAACCTTTGACATATAAACTGCTCATACTTTTTCTTGCATTTGTTCTATTTATATGAATGTGACTGTTGTGCCTAGTAGAATGATGATGAATGTTCTTATTGAAAGTTATTAATAATATGGTGGGATAATTTTATTTAATATTTTATAAATGAAAACCATGGAACGATAGAATAATCTTTTGGATACTGAGAGCCACTGTAGAGCAGATAGCATGATAAAAATTGGTGTATAGCTATTACATTT
>WOGN01008207.1:0-11688 GCA_015342105.1 Leptinotarsa texana
AACAACACCGATGCCATCAACTCGCTCACTACGCCTTGGACTACCCGTGGAGGATCCAGAAGGATACCCAGGAAAAAGCTCCCCTTTCCCCCAGCCAGACTCCTGGGAGCAATGGAAGACCCACCGTAGCCAATCCAGGACATCCTAGAGGAATACCCATTGGTAATCCGATAGCGGACGACGGACAGCAGTGACCTGGAAAGAACTGAAATCTGAGGATACACTCCCCCAAACCGCCACGGCCCAAACAACCCGTATTACCCCCAACAGCCAGACCCCTGCAATGAATCCGGACCACCCGACGAATCTATGAATTGAACACACAGCCAGGCTAAACACAAAACAACACTACACTTGTCTTGAAAACTTAGACAGTGGACGAAGGGACAACGAAAATGTTTAAAGTTTGGTGCTCCAATAATATGGAGGGAAAAAAAAATTTAACGATTGCTATTTCTTTCTTGTGAATATAAAGGACATTAATCGTAATTATTGACATACATGGACATATCCTAACCTGGATTCAGCAATAATACCAATTCCACATCAGTTTGAGCAGATAACCATCCCAATATTTAGCAGCCTACCTACGTTACCAAAGAATAATGTCGAAGCGTTACCTGACCAACTACACACTAATAATAATAATAATAATAATAATAATAATAACTAAACGAAAAGAAACTTCTTCATCACCCAGACACCGAAATTATGTACTACCTTAATAAAGAAAATGATCTTTTGGCTTTGTTTCTCAGCAAGATGATATGGTTATTTGTAACAATATTGAAGGACTGTTAGAAAAAATGGGTGTACCGGAGTATACACCAGATCACTGGCGTCTTTTTATCGAAAGTTCCAACCGAAGTTTAATGTGTTTCCTTCTACATAATGGCAAAAAATATGGAAGTACACCATGAAAGACTATAAAACAATATTGCTGGTGCTAAAAACATCAAGTATGACCAACATCAGTGGGCGATCTGTGATGATTTTAAGATGGTGAACTTTCTCCTGGGACAACAAGGTGGCTATACATAATATCATTGTTTCCTGTGTCTTTGGCATAGCAGGGCTAAGGTCCAATAATGGTGTAGAAGAAAATGGCGTTCTAGAGATGCTTTAGTTCAAGGAGAAGCTAACGTAGTTAACGAAGCATTGGTCGACTGAGAGAAAACAACATTACCTCTGTTACATATTAAACAAGGGCTGATAAACAATTTGTAAAGGCCCTGAACCAGAATCATCCTTGTTTCGAATACTCGTCCAGCAAATTTTCTGCACTTACTAAAGAAAAATTGAAAACCGATGGACCTCAGATACGACAACTTATAAAAGATTAGCATTTTTCAGAATCGATGACTGAAATTGAGAGTAATTCATGGTGCTCTTTTGTGAAAGTTGTGAAAAATTTTCTTGGAAACAATAAATCGGAAAATTACCGGGATGTAGTGAAAGAAATGCTCAACAATTTCAACAAACACGGTTGTCATATGAGTATCAAAATTCATTACCTCCACAGCCACTTGGACCGTTTCCCAGAAAATCTTGGTGACCTTAGGAACGCTTCGACAGAGATATGAAAACGATGGAAGACAGGTATTAGGGGAGATGCGACACTCACATGATAGCGGGATTACTGCTGCAGTCTTCAAAAAGACCGTCCTCTTAAAGACTTTGCAAAAAAATAATATAAAAGGAAGTTTTCAAGTGATGCCGAATAACAGATTTGTGGTGGGATGCTGGTTAGGTTACATAAAGAGTTAAGTTTTTTGGCCGATATGTGTGATGATTTTTATAAGTATATTGTTGTACAATAAATATCTTACTGTTTATTCGTTTTCCGTTTATTTGTGTGCTGCGTTAAATTACCCTATATGTTAGAAATGTGTTATGTTGTCGTATTTTCTTAAAACGATCTGATGGAGCAAATCTGGTAGCATTTTTGGATTCAGCAGAACCAAGTTACCTTGATATAGTAAGAAAATATCCGGGAGCAAACTGAGTGTCTACCAGTGTAATCAATCAGTCAAACGAAATAGTCAGGATGATTGGCCTACTCCTGATATTCGAGACTATTTACGAATTATTTGGGTCCTTTCACTGCTCCCCACCGTCACCGATCTCCTTCTGGTTTTTGATTTATTCTAACACACTCTACTTTGTTGCTTGATTACTGGTTTCTATAAGTTGCGTATCAGCATAGAAGCCTAACTGAATACGTCGTTGTTCAACTTATTCGCAGCTTCTTCGAATTTTCTTGCACCAAAGAGCGCCTTTCAGTAAATGATTTCAGTTTCGGACATGATTGGCTTTTCGCGATTAACTGATTTTCTCTCCCTAGGTATTTTTTGTGCAGAGTTTCAACAGCCTCTTAGTTTCACCGCTATAGGACTGAGGACTTCCCGCAGTTGCATTTTTGGTAGATGTATTTCTCGGAGTCGTTGTCTACGTTTGATGCTTCATCAGCTTTTCGGAGTAGTAGTTCTGCGGAAGATCTTCCCTGATGTGGCCTATTTCCTCATTAAAACTTTTCTTCGTGATCCGTATGGGTTCATTTTCTTCATAGAATTATTTCCCAGATGTTAACGGTATTTTTCATCTTGACTGAAACGTTGATTTTCATCCTACGACCAATGATTTGAGAACGGATTCGTTATTCAAATTCTGAATAACTTCAGTGACATTTCGTCACTCTCAGCACTTGCGTTTGTCAGAGCGGCTGTTAAACGTTCCATTTCATTTGACAAAAACCTGTGAGATTCATTTACTGATGGGCGTAAACTGAGCTTTTACCTGGAATATCGTACGTTTCTCTGAATATTGGACATTAAGAAAATCTTTGAGTGTCTCGTATATGTCAATATTTTTATAACCGATCAAATTGTACTCTTCCCAATACTCCCAAAGAGCGAAAATTTCTCAGGAGGGAATGAATTTGTAAAAATTCAGAAATCATATAAAATTACAGAGTTATTTAAAGTGACGTGTCGATTAACAGAATTGTGAAAAAAATCACAAATCAGAGTTTTCCTGAAATATATATGTTATATTCAAGTACCCATTGCCATCTGCCAAGATTCGGAGTATACGGGCTGCTCGAGTCAACATATTCGTAAATAAAAAATTTTATGATGCTAAGTGGATTTGAAAAGACGCAGACATTTGAAGGATCAGCAGGGAAACTCAAGCTATTAAACCGTTGAGAATAATGAAAAAATAAAAAACTTGAACAGAATTATTCTACAATACCTTAAATATGAAGAATGCAATGAACCAAGCTGCTCTGCTGTATAAATTTAAGTGCTGGCAACTTAGGCTAAATACTAAAACTTGCAGATTCACAATTTCCTATACTGAATATAGTAATTTAAATGGCGAAGGTTTAAGACCGAACAAAAACATATTTAGTTGAGAATAATTGGGTCGCTATAAAATAGTAACATAGCCAATTTAATATGGGTTATCGATTTTCAGTTCATGAAATATTCAAAATAATCAACAATTCCATCGGATGGAATTCGAATATACAGATCGAGACACTTTTCAGCGAATTTTGTAAAACAATTGTTGCATTGAAATTTTGATAGATGTTTGAAGATTAGATTATATTAGATTGTCGGAGAGCTAGCCCATGGCCTGATTTATTGTGTTGCTCTTTGGTTGATAGAGCTCCTGTACTAGCTTGATCTCTTTGATGAGGCTTCATAGCCTTGACACTGACTCCTTCATATAGCTGACAGCCTCTGCTTTTTCTTCCCCGAATCTTACGTGCTATCGCTACGCATTCATAGACCACATGCAGTGCGGTTACTTTCTCTTCTTGACTGTATTGGGTTTCTTCTATCAGACTAATGTTGCTCATATGTTTCCTGAGCCGGCTATGCCCCATTAGTAGACCCACCACTACACCACTACTCATGAATCTCATCAATAATTAGAACTCTGATTATTGATGAAATTCATGAGCATCACTTCATCATTAAAAAGCTTTCTCCTCAGTGAACCACTCAATTCAATGGTCTGTTCAAAAATGAGGTGAATGTTGAAATATCGCAAGCTACGTACATTCGATTAGGAATTGTTGAATGACGTCAACGGTGATCCAGATTTGCATGGAAGTGTCATAACTGGTGACGAATCCTGTGTTTATGGATATATAGAAACCAAAGTCCAATCGTCCCAATGGAAACGGCCAGGAGAGTCAAAACAAAAAAAGCACGCCAAATTCAATCAAACGTCGAAGTTTTGCTCACCGCTTCCTTCGATTACCGTGGCGTAGTGCATCAGAAGTTCTTCTCACATGGTCGTATGCTCAATAAGATGTATTATTTTGAAGTCATGCGCCGCTTTCGTCAAAAACAATACGAAAAGAGCGTCCGGTATTGTGAAAAAACAAAGCATGTTCTTTGCATCACCATAATGCACCTCCTTCGCATGTTCGTAATTTTTCGGCAAAAAACACCGTAATTATGCCTCAGGCACCATGTTCACCAGATTGGTCCCTTTGCGATTTTTTTCTGTACTCAAGAATGAAGACACCCATGAAAGAACGGCGCAGCATTTTGGAATGATATGGAAGATAAAAACCGAATTGTTGAGAGAACTCAAGGACATACCAAAAAGTGCAAATAAGAACTGTTTCGAGCATTGAAAAAAAACGCTAACACAAGTGTATTATATCTGAGGGGGACTAATTTGAAGAAGACAAAATACTCAACAGACAACGTACTCATATGTTTTCTACAGAGTTCGATAAAATATCGTCAGCCTAATTGCAAAACTATAATGAAATTCAAATCAGTCAATGCCTTAATATTTTTTGCTCAGAAGGTGATTATCTGGTTGTAACGTTGCTTCCATCATTCAGAATTGAAATCAATCTGTTGAGTTACTACTTTGCTGATCTGTTTTGAAAAAATTGGTGTACACATTGCAAGAACGTGTTGAGCTGGTAAGCCTTTATTACCAAAATTGTGCCCTAGCAGCTACCAAAACCATCCTGAACGTAGCGTTCGCCATATGTTCGTACCTACTGGAATTGATTTCAAAATTTGTGGAGACGGGTTCAGTAATGGATTGTATTGGAATTGGAATTGTAAATGATGAAGGAGCAGCTGTGGCGGTATTGGGACATATCCAACTTATGCCAAACACGCAATCTGTACAACAACTTTCTACAGTTTCCGGTATTGGTCAACCTAACGTTTTTAGAATTTTACATGGACACAAGTTCCATCCGTACAAATTCATGAATCAAATGATGATGATTGGGATCGAAGGCAGAAGTTTTGCGAAATTATGGCCAAGCGTATCAACAATAACCCAAATTTATTATACAACGTACAACCGGCATAACTGTAGAATTTGGAGCGATACAAATCCTCATGTATTTCGAGAAGGTCACACTCAACATCCAGAAAAGCTAAACGTTTGGGTAGGAATTTTAGGAGACCACCTAATTAGACCTCTGTTTATTGCTGGTAATTTAACTTATACGTAATTTAACTGATATTTATTTTGATATGCTGGAAAATGTGATTGATCTGTTGATAACTGAACAATTGGAAAACGATTCTCTACAACTTGAACATCAATTGTATTTTCAACAACACGGAGCTTCTCCGCACTACACCGCACCAGTTCGCCAATACATCAATTTGCAATACCCCGGTCGTTGGATTGAAAGAAGAGGTCCTATGGAGTGGCCTGCCCGATCTCCTGACCTGAACCATCTGGACTTCTTCTTGTGGGGACATCTCAAGTCCAAGATTTTTGGGACTCACCCTGAAAATTTGGACGAACTTCGTCAAAGAATTGTGAATGAGTGTCGACAAATAATTCCAATTTCGATGAAACATCTCTGAGACAATGAAGATTGTATTAGTGTGTGAAAGTCAATGAAGGAAAATTTGAACATTTGATTTGAACACGCAGATTTGATTGTTTTGATTGTGAGCATGATGATAAAAAAAATCAATTGTTTCAAGAATGTGATTTTTTGAAGATTGTTTAAACAAACTTGAACAATCCCGTCTCCACAAATTTTGAAATCAATTCCAGTACGTACTTATGGCGAACGCTACGTTCAGGATGGTTTCGGTAAAATATCCTGGCAGCCGCTCGGACACTATTTTGTTTTTGATAATAAAGGCT
The DNA here is from genome assembly GCA_015342105.1 of Leptinotarsa texana. NCBI lineage: Eukaryota > Metazoa > Arthropoda > Insecta > Coleoptera > Chrysomelidae > Leptinotarsa > Leptinotarsa texana. Next base: position 6,157 of record WOGN01008207.1, read on the forward strand.
AACCAGCTCAACACGTTCTTGCAATGTGTACACCATATTTTTTTAAATTTTAAACGAATCAGGAAAGTGGAAACTCAACGGGTTGATTTTAGATAATCACCTTGTGAGCACAAAAAAATTAAGGCAAGATAAGAAAATGTTTTGCTGTTTTTTTATTTATTAGTTTTGGAGAAAGTATCATTGTCTGGAAGTCAATGGAGGACAATTTGAACAATGGATTTAAACACGCAGATTTGATTTTATTTATTGTAAGCATGATGATAACACAATTGAAGTGTTCAAGAATGTTATTTTTTGACGAATGTTTGGGGCTTAGTAAAAATGGGATGGTATATTGTAAAAATAACCAAATCATTCAAGGTGGCTCATTTGAACTGGCAAATAAATTTTTGGCGAAGGCGGTTCATCAAATTTAAGTTTTTCATACACGTTTGTAAAGAGGCTTCTAAGACCTTTCAAATAAAATATCTCCCCTATTCAAGTTTAAGGGGTTGAAGGGCCCCCTATCAGGGAGTTGCTCGTTCAAGCATAAAATATACGTCAAAATATGTCCCCCAATCAAAATCATTCGACGTGTTTCGGAAAATTTTTCCACTCATTATGTGATAAGAAATATACGGGTTTTCGTCTGAGATGGAACACCCTGTATTTGTACTTCCATGAGATAATCATTGTGAAATTCACTCATAGTATACAAAAAAACTTAAACTCACCTGTGTAGATATGAGAAACGCTCTGATCCATTCGAAAACATTGATGGAAGATGCCTTTGTTACTGGGGCGTAAATGGTAATGACATAAGTGATTCCTAGAAGTGGCATAAGTACTAGAAGAGCTTTGGCTGCTTTGTGGTACTGCTGTGTCTCCAAGGTATTAGCAGATCTCAGTTTGGTAATGAGAACCCACATTATACATATGAGGAAGCCAAGATTGAGGAGGAGGACTATAACTGTAGGTGCCTGGAAGATCCAATCGATGGGATGATAGATGAACCATCGACACTGGAAGAACTGGGTAATTACGCATTTATCAACTTATGTCGTAGTCTTTTTCACTCGTTCAACATTTTATATAAACCTAGCTATAATGTTGAAAAATATTTTTTTCAGAATAATATTTGGATATCAGAATCGTTCTCAATATGAAAACAATAATCAGAAATATAGTAGTTTTTCCAAGAATTTTCATACTAAAAATATTTGTTTTGTAAACATTCCACTCGTATGATGAAAATCTTGAGCATTCCTGCTAGATAATTTTCATTACAGTAAACTGTATCCGTGTGTTTTTCCCATGAATAACATTAAAGCCGTATGTCGTATTCATTGCAAGTTTCTCTGACTATAGTTACATTGGACAAACCAAAAGGTATTTGAAAACAAAGGAATAACATGAATATTATTGAATTAAACACGAAATATTGTGAAGAGAGATTTTGAAAATAATTGTTTTTATTTTCTACTTTTCCTTGATCCAGTAAAAAAAATAGAAAATCCCGAAGGGGTGATGAAATTAATTTACTTCGAAAAAAACTGTTAACAGTAATGTGCAGTAATGTGTTGAAATAACTACTTTCAAACGGGAACATTAAATTTCACGGATACCACTTTTATCCAATCAGTTATTACTTCAAATATCATTCACAGGATCATTTCATCACGTAATATATTAAAAAAAGTATTCAAAATGTCATTCACATGAAATATTCAAAAGTTTGGAAACACAACACTCATCTTTATTCCCTAATCAGCATTATTTTGAATAACATCAAAAGACTATCCACTAATTCCTTTTATATCATAACGATTGTTATATTTCACTCAATGGGTATATATAACGACTTTGTGTTATACAATGATTCTTGTTTTGAAAGTAACTGTTTTGGTAGGACTTTTTCGTTTTACTTGATGGTGGAGAAGTAGAAAGCTGGAAAACACACTTCTCGAAATTATTCTCTTTCCAATTCAAATGATAATAATTGAATAGAACTTGCCGTTACCTAATGAAAATCCATATTAAAAAACTAATTGAAACAGTTTATTGTACGATTTTCACTATAAAGGGTTTTACGAAAACCGCGACACGTGTTTTGCTATACAATAGCTTCCTCAAGCATAAACTGAAAGTTACTTCCAAATTACAACCATTTTATACTCTAACCTATTACCTACTCGTCTGCCTAATGAATAAATCTACCTGTTAAGGTCAAGTATGAATTCATCAACTATATGAATAAATTTTTCGAAAGTATACCTGTAAATCCTAACTATTTTTACCTGGAAATGAAGAGATTCAATAATGGAGAAGTATTCGTTTGATCGTTCATAAGATATTGAGAGTGTTTGAATTTGTTTCTTTCCATACTCTCCCATATTTTAAGTTTCAAACCTTTCTTCTGGAAATGGAGGGCCTTGTATTGATGTTGAATTCATGTCCTTCAGTGAATAAATGAGTTGAATGTGTGGAATTTATTTCTCTATTCTGAAAACTATATGTGTTCCCTTATGCAAGCTTTGGACGCTCTTTCAGTTTGACCTATATAAAACATTGGACATGACCCACACGATAATTTATACACTCCTGATTTTTCTGAAACTGAACTTTCATCTTTGATATTCTTAATGTGCATGCCTGAGTTGTTGTTGGTTTTGAAAGCAGTATTTACACCTTTGCTATGCAGAATATCAGAAATATTCGTACTGGGTCCGCCTAAGTAGGTTGAGGTTCTATAACTTTTTGATATTCTCCTCTTCGAATTGGGTAAACTTCTTTCGAAGTTGTTTTGATAATAAAGAATGCATTGGACCGCTATAGTAATCATTGTTGATTTGCTATTTGCTGTATTATATTCAGTTCTTTATTGAATTTCGCCTCTGACAAGGGAACATTTATCAGTGTGTGGATCATACTGTTGAAAGCCGCTAACTTATGCTGCTATGGGTGAATGGACGAATTATGAATGATAATATCTGTATGTGCCGGTTTACGATAAATTGAAAAATTATGTTTGTTTTAGACTTTCACGGCTGAAGTTTTCAGTGTCGTTGCTTTTCGAGTTTAAAAGTCGTGGATATTTGGTATTTTTTCCAAACGTTTCGCTGGCGTAAGTAGCTAGCTTGCTGTCCGATGACTACCTTTTTGGCTTCGTAAAGCATATTTATGCCTTGTCAGGTAATCAGTTGTAATTGTACCTGCATTTGTACCTGCACTTGAACTTGGAACTGTAACAATCTTGCTGTCTGTTGTCTGCTGCCTGAAAGAAATTTCAAAAATCTACGGCTTTCAAACTCGAAAAGCAACGACACTGAATTATGTTTGTTGTTAACTTTTGTTATTGTCAAGTCCAAGAATGTTATAGAGTCGTCCTGTTTCAACCTCCATTGTGAATGTAAAAGAAGGGAGGAGAGAATTACTGTGAATTCTTCTCTCCAAATCGTTCATGAAAATCTCTGCCAGAATAGGAATAAGTGGGTTTCCCATTATGAGACCTTTGCAGGATGAGTGGAAAGTTTCATTGATTGGAAGTAATTATGGGACAAATACACTCTAAACAAGTCTAATATTTCATTTTTCACTACCGGATTGATAGAGTTTTCGTCCAATGTACTATCTACCAGAGTAATCGTTTTATTCGGAGGAATACTGGGAAAATATTCTTTACATCGAATGAAATCAATTTGGCATTATCCAGGAATGTAATATTTTGAATTTGATTGATAAAATGGTATAAATTCTTCATGATTTTAAATTGGTGTGGTTTTGAATAATTGCAATGAGTTTTTCGGATATTTTAACTGCATAAGATGTGACGAAAGAAACTACCGGCTTCATCGGGTAGCTATTCTTGTGTAATTTAACCAACTAATACAATTTAGGTGGTTGTGGGTTTATGACTAACGATCGGAATTTTTCTTGCCATTCATGACACAATAATTATTTCTAAAAGTTTCCTTGCCTTCTTTCTGATATAAATGGGTAGGGTTGTTTCTGAGACTATCGTACAAGCCAGCATTCAGAAAGTCTAAAGTGAAAAGAGAAATGAAAATTTCTATGTTTTTTATCACTTTTATTTGTAACTAACGTTACTGCAGTTTTGTCCTATATGGACTTATACAATAAACTTTTATTGTATAAGTTTGAGAATGTCCATATAGAACATTCTCATAGTGATAAAAATCATAGAAATTTCCATCATAATCTCGTACCACGTAGTAACGGTTACATCCATCAATTTATTGAAAATTTTCTCCACATGTTCTTCTTTGTTCATGGCTATGAACATTTGACGTGAAATCCATAAAAGAGAAATTGGCAGAAGATAATATTGTTTTCACGCGAGCTGATTGATTTGATGTCTAGTTTTGGACTCAGTTCGAAGGTGGAGTGGCCTACCCCATTAAGCGATAACTTCTTCAGTATCATTGACCACATTTTCACTAATATTCCAGAACCAATCATGTATGTTTTGGATAATTATGTCTCAGATCGTGGAATCATACTCCTTAAAACTGATCTGATTGAAAAACCTGCTCAATCTCCAAAAATTGTTTCAAAAGATAGAACAATTCAACTGAACAAACATATTTTCTGTCAGCTCTCCAAGATGAAACCTGGCAGATTGTTTTGGAGAAACTCTATTAATAAAGTCTTCGAGAAGTTCTACCATTTATATATCTTTTATTTCAATCAATTTTCCCGCTGAAGAAATGTCGCGTTTACAACCCAGAATTAAGTGGGTCTCTAACGAAGTGAGAGCATCTAGCGACAATTTGAAGAATTTCTTCACTTTAAAAAACATTTATCCAGAATTTATTGGAAAATATATAATGGCAAAAAAGTAAATTCCAAACTCATATCTGATACAAAACGCTTGTATTATCAGAATAAAATAGTGGCTTGTGATAATCCAACAAAAATGGTTTGGCGGGTGATAAATAGTATAACACACTCTTCTACATCTATGAAAAATATTTCCTTGGTATATGAAAGTGATGTCGTAAATGATCCTCAGAGAATATCCTGCCTTTTTAATGATTTTTTCATCACCACCCCTATGAAGATAATTGGGGAGATTAAAAATAATAACTCATCCAATAATTACATCAGTCATCTTCCTAATATTTATAACTTTATATTTCTTGAGCCTTTTACGAATAATGAACTGTTATCTGTCCTAACGAATGAACTTAATAATAAAAGTTACTCTGGCCCGATGAAACCCAATGTTCTTGATCCGAAAAAGCTTGCAATACATTATTTATCCTTTGATTNACTGTTCCATCTGGTTTTTCAATAATACTTGAATATGCATACCTACATCGTTTACTACATTTCATTGAAAGGCATAACATTATCTTCCCGATTCAACATGATTTTCGATCTAATTTGTCCACTATTACTGCTGTGACAGCTTTTTACTTGAAGAGCTCCCCAGTTGGAATATATGAAAATCCTTTTCTCAGTAATACAAATTCCCATGTAATCAACAGAAATGTATGTAATGATAGTTCACCTATCAATAGTTCTCATAAA